>AFRA01000965.1:0-14994 GCA_000223055.1 Claviceps fusiformis PRL 1980
ATTTAATTAAAACTATATAGCTATATTTAAAAGTTATTAACTTTATTACCTTTTTTTATAAAAACCTTTTTATTAAAAAGCTAGCTTTTTAGTTTTTAATTAGTTTATTTAATTTATATATAAAATATTTTAATATCTTATTCTTTTTAAAACCCTTAGAGCTATAACTTTAGATTCTTTATATATTATAAATATTAAGTATAGTACTCTTTACTACTTAAAGTATTTAAGTAACCTATATAATTTTAAATAAAATTATAATATTATTAATTCTTTACTTTAAATTTTAGTAATAATTAAGCTAAGCTTTTATTAATAAAAACTCTAACCTTTTTAATTAAAAAAAGCTATTAAGTAGCTTAATAATAGTAATATTAGCTTAAAAGCTATAATTATTATAAATAAGCTATATAAGGTTTATTATATAACCTTTATAGTTTTATTCTACTTTAAGGATATTTTTCTATATATATATAAATAGTATTTACTATACTAAATATATTAATAAGGTATACTTTTTATTAGTTTTATAAAACTATAGAATTATACCTTTAAAGTAACCTATAAAGCTAAGAATATAAATATATATCTTTATAAAGATTTCCTATTTTTTAAAATTTTTAAAACCCTTTAAAGGCATAATTTATATAGATTTTAGTATTATATTTTTTATATTAAAAGATATATCTATATTATAACTTTAGTTAGCTTTATATAGCTATAAAGGTATATTTTAACTACGTATTATAGTAGAAATAATATATTATAAAGACCTTTTATTAATAACCTTATAACTTAGTATTTAATATTAAAGAATTACTAATTTAATTAAATAGTTTATTAGTATAAATAGTATACTATTTTAGTTAAATTATTATATAGCCTATACCTTTATAAAGATTATAAGGTTAAGGATTAGTAGGTTTATAATAAGTATTTTTTATACTTTAATAATAAAGAGAGAAAAAATTATACAGTTTTACCTAATTATATCTTAGCTTAGTTAGTAAATATTACTTTACTTTAATTTACTATACTTAATAATTTATAATTCCCTTAATTATTAAACTAATACTTAAATAGTTTTAATTTATATAGAAAAATAATTCTAATTAATAGTTAAGGGGGTTATAATAAAGGCTTTTTTTTAAAAAAATACTATAAAAAATTCTTATAATATTAAAAGTTATAGTGTTTTATACTATAATAATAAAGATTAATTCTATATACTTAAATGCTAAGGTTATATATTTAAATCCTTACTTATATATATTTTTTATAAAAAAGAATTAGTAAAGAGTTAAATAATAATAAATTAACTAATTAAAGACCTTAAGTATAAGGTTAAGGAAAGGGGGGCCTTAATTATAAGGTTAAAGTTAAATATAGATATAACACTGCTAATTCTTTAGTATATCTAAAAAATATATATGCTATATATAGTAAAATGTAATATAAGTTATAATAAAGATAATAATAATAAAATGTTAAAAAATCTAAAATATATAGGGCTTATAACCTATTATATCTAGAAGGAGCTAATAATGTATTTATAATCTATCTAGGAATGCCCACACCACATAAAATATATAGTATGGGCATATCTGGCCAGATGCCTAATATATGAGGCTAAACTTAGGGCATCGTGGTCCGCGGGCTCCGAAGAGCTTAGGCTAAGAGGAACCTAAGGATCCCGCGATGCGTAACACTAGGTAACAGGTAGTATGCTGTTCAGATCAGACAGATACATTGCATCAAATCCTTCATAAGGTAGGTAGTTACTGTGTGAGTGAAATTACATATTTTGTAAATTGTACAAAATCGCACCCGAAACAGAAAAAAAGGTATAGCCAAGACAAGCCCGCTTCCTCCCACTCCTGTCTACAGCTTCAACGTGCCCTTTACAACAGCGAGAGCCACTTCCGTGTTGCCAACCGTCAAGAGAGATATGACGGTATTCGCGACGATCAAACATGGAAGATCGCTAGACGTAGTTTCGTTCTTGCACTTGTCCAAAGCCTGTGCGTAATATTTGGAGCTCAAATGACCAATTCCAAGCAATTGAAACAAGCGGCCCAAATTGTATAGTCGCTCCGCGGCGGCATAACTCCCATCGTCTAGACCCCGCCGAGAGTACTCGGACAGAAAGGCTTGCCCTTGCAACAGCAGGTACTGGCGATTTGTTGATTGTCTTTTCAGCCCATAGTGGACGTAGGCTAACCCAAGACTGAGATTCACCATGGAATTCGTTGGATCAAGTGACCGAGCGCGAAGAAAATATCCTATCAGAACGAGGAGTCAGCTGCCGAAGGGTACCCCCCATAAACACTAGCCACTGAACATACCCAATGCATACGAATAGCTGGTCGATGTAAAGAGAATATGACCATAGAGCATGAGTAGACATATGTCAATGCCTACTCCAGCCGATTCAGCCCGCTCGGTCTCGATGTTTCCCCCGCGCACCTTGATTGCGGTTTCGTGGCTGGCGTCGATGGCCTTGATTTGCCGCAAGATGTACTTCTGGGCAGGACCCGATGTGTACCAGGAGACGGGCGACTGACAGAGGAGGGAAACCAGAGCATACATTCGGAAAGAATCCGAAACTCCACCGTCGCGCATCAGATGTCGGGCAATTGCCACGCAACGTTCCTCATCTTTAGTGTATATGGCACATACTAGTGCACGGTCAGCATATAGGGCACATCAAGAAGATTGAAAAGGAGGTTTGACTTGACCCTACCACTCCACGCAATATGAATAGTAAAATCATGCTTTGTAGATTGAAACACTATGGAGTCTTTGGCCGCTGCACAAACTTGGTAGGCTTCTTGGCGCCGATTCGCAATCGCTAATCCGATGGCGTATTCAAGGAATAAATCCAGCCAATCATCAAAACTAATGCCCTGGTATGTGGTTAAATCCAGACTGTTTGGTTGATATTCTGGTTGTTGGGACTGCGGAGCGATAGCTGTGATGGTCAGCAGAATGGATCACATCAAACTTCAAATTTCGACACTCAACTTACAACGGGTCAACCGCTCATACATCTGCGAGAGTTCTGTATCCGGTACATCTGCGACACTTGGTCGTGAAAGACCCTTGGGCCCTAAGAAATGCAAGTATTTATCCCAGCTATAAAATCTTTTCAAAGATCTTAAGTCATCAATGAGCTCTTTTGAAGAGTCCATCCAGACCGGCACAAGTCCTTGGTCGCCTTCATCAATTCGTTGCCTCAAGTTCCGCACGACACCATATTGATGTGACAGTTTAATCGCACGCGCTTGCTCATCTTGACGGCGCTTGTCTGGACCGGCCAACCTCTTGGGTCGATATCGTCTCGGAATTGTTGGTCGTCTTGGTCCGCCGCTTGACGATGCGGCTTTGTTCGGAGCACTTCTTCGTGAATGTTGCCGAGATTTCTGTAGAATATGGCCGATGGATGCATGGCTATTTTGGAGCTCAGGATCGGTTTGATCTTGACTGTTCCAATCCTGGGCTCCACGCAGGGCCAAGGCCTCAGCGGCCAGGATCAGAGCCTCCTCATCTTCTCTAGCCTTCTCGTACATATTTGCTAGCTCAATGCGAGCGTCAATATTGTCTTCATCAGCGTCGAGGGCCGCAAGAAAGAGTTCTTCTGCTTTTGCCTGCTCCCCAGAGTCGAGGTAGCATCTTCCCAACTGTAAAAGGATTGCAGCATCCGGGTCACCTGGCAACTGCCGGAGTATTTCTAGGTACTTGGCAGCCAACACTGAGATACCCTCTCGGGCAAGTTCGAAGCCCAGGTCGTACACCAAAAAGGAAAAGTCTCTAGCGAATTCTACCGTTGAGACTTCCTCTGGCTTTAACCAGTTCAAGTGATACTAGACAATCGGTCAGCCGCTGGCGCCGTCAAGGCAGTCCTTAGTGCAGACAGGAAGACAGGATCTTTATACCAGAGCTTCTTGTTGATGACCCAATTTCAAGCGGTATGTTGCCAAGCGCACGCGAAACTCCAGGGGCAGGAAAAGTCCAAAGCGCGTCGATTCACTCTCGCAGGCCACGAAGCCGGGTACAGATAGTCGACGTTCATTCGTTTCATCCCATTCCCTATCGTCCGCTTGCCATTCGTCCCAGAAGGCCTCCGAAATGCGACCGGCAAGCCATCTTGAACGCCTCTTTATTTCAAAAATTGCCTGTTGGTACTTCTCGACTGATGCAAGAAGCTCTACAAACATGCCAATATCATGCCAAAGCAAGTTGCTGTCTTGTTCTTCGCAGATGTCGACTACATGATCAAAATACCGTGCGTAGGCAGAAATTGCCGACGGAGTGGTCGACGCCGCATTTCTGCTGTCGACACATGCCTCGGCAAGTTTCCTTATGATGTCCAAGTTATATGGCTGATGCTTGAGAATGTATTCGTACTCTGCAATTGCCGCAGACAGATGACCTTGTCGATAACAAACGCTAGCTTTGCCAACTCGGGCTTCAATATTAGTCCGATCTGCTCTGAGGGCAGCAGAGAAACAAAGTCTTGCCGTATGGAGATTGGGCGAATCATCACTAGTACTGAGTTCCAACGCGAACGAAGCACTGTTGAGCCAGCCCGAGACATCCTTCGGTCGAAGATGGGCGGCATACACCATGGCCGAGAGCGCTCTGTCTGGCTCGCCACGCTCTCTGAATATGGATGATAACGCTGTCCATGCTTGATGCGTTTCTGCGTTTATCCTGATAACCTCAAATGCAATGTCCAATGCACGATCGTAGTCGCCGCTCAGAAAAGCTTGATTGACTTTCGACAAACGGGCTGTGATGTCACCCCGTGGTTTTGCAGCTTTTCGCGGGCCCCGAGCACCCCTCACGCGCGGCGTTCCTCGTACATGGACGCTGTCAGCCGCTCCGCGGTGCGACTCCAAAAACTCCCGTACCGATTCATCAAATTTGGCTATGTCTCCTTGAAGCTCTTCGAGATCTGAATCGGCATCAGATACATCGTCGGTGACGCTTGAGACAGTGACTGTTAGTTTATTTCCTTGCTTATCTTTTTTCCCTTCTTCCTTTTCTTCCTTCCCCACATTAGAAATCCATCATAAAATGCAACTTCACTGTGGCGGCGCACTGCACGCTTTCCGGCGGCAGCATAATCAAGTTGAAGATCATCTAGAGTTCTTACATGTCTGGTATTGCTACCGTCGAAGGCTGCATCGCCTGGTAAAGCGAACAACTAGTTGGCGGCCGACGAGCAGCGAAAGGCAACTCTGAGGTATTTCAAAAACAGCGAGATCATTCGACGCATTTGAATAGAAAGCGCCGAGCCATGTATAGAACGGCCTGTTCAAATTTGAGAATGGTCCTTGGCTAGAGCGTTATTAGATAGGCACACGACCTGTCTGGTCGCAAAATCGGAGGACGAGTGGACCGCGAATATATAACAGGTACTTCCTAATTGCTAGGTAGGAAGTATACCTAGTACATGTGTGTTACTTAGCACGGATACATGGGTCAGTCCGAAGTAAGCATATACTATCCACGATTGTCATAGAGGAAGCTCATATGTGGTATGCATTTTTTTTTCTCTTCTTTTTAGCGGTACGTCAATGGTGCATTGAACATAAAAGTCAAGTATCAAATTCCAAGTACCATGACCAGATCATACAGTGGGGCGTAGGCAGCACTGTTGTTCCTCTCACAAGTCTCCCTGAAGGCGGGCGTGTTTAGTGCCAGGCATTTAATTACTGGCCCGGGGTATTCGCGGTGGAGGGGCCGGCGTCCTTGGAGACGAGCAAATGCCAGGCAGCTTCAAATCGTCACAGTCCCCCACTATAAAAGCATTGGGTCGTCAATCATCAAGTTATCTTGGAGTTCCACCGTGAGAGCTACGCATGTCACAGCAATATCATCTGGTCTGAGCAATCTGTTCTTTGACCGTTCAGGTCACCCAGACTTCCTAGACGGGACTGTCCGTTTCTTTCCATCACTATGCCACGACGTCAGGCAACATTTGACGATTATGCTTCCGCCGTTCCACAGGTCCAGTCTCTTTCATCATGATCCAGGATTTTCGAAGTGAATTGATCCCTCTGACCAATATTATAGATAATCCTTTCGTCGACGGATTCCGACTTTCTCGAGCACCTGATACCTGTCTTAAAGGATGCCGCCAATTCGAGACGAACGCCGGCCTTGATACAATGTTTAGTCAGATATTCCGAAGAGCGCGAGGCGGACATCGAGCACATTGGCCTAACAAAACACGAAGAATTTCTTGACTCTGTTGCTCGCTTGCAACAGGTCCGTGAGGGCACTGTGACTCTTACGTCGGAAATTCTTGAACTCAATCAATCCATCCAGTCCAGTACCGAGAAGTTGGCTGAGCAAAAAGGCGCTCTTGTGAACACAAAAGCCATTCGTCAGAACATTGCAGACGCCACAAACGCCTTGAAAGAAGCATTGAAAGTCTTTCATGCCGTAAACCATGCGCATGAACTTATTCGGCAAAAAAAATATTACTCTGCACTCAAGGCACTCGAAGACCTTCAAAATGAGTATCTGGTCCCAATCTTGCAGAACCGATATGCGACACAGCATCGGCTGGCCGATGTCATCCAAAAATCGACGCCTGGTTCCAGAAAAGCCATATCTGAAGCTGTTATGGCTGATTTGAACACATGGCTGTTTCGAGTCAGGGAGACTTCGCAATTTCTCGGAGAGGTAGCGTTTTATCATACGGAAATGCGCAGAACGCGGCAAAGACAGAGGGTTGAAGACGATCCATTTCTCGCCAACTTCAAGCTCAACTCATCCATTGAACTTGTTTGTGATGAAAGCCAAGAGTTTGACGTCCTAGACAACGAGGAGCTTCAGGTTAATTTTACACCGCTTTTTGAAGCCGTGCACATTCACGATGCACTCGGCCAAAGCGATCGCTTTCGTTTCGAGTACTCTACTACGCGGAGGCAGCAAAAGGATCTTCTCCTTCCCGCCTCAGTGGATCTATTAGCGGATGACGAGGCCTCACTGAGCAGTTTGTTGGAGGGCATTGCTGGCTTTGCGATCATTGAAAAGGAAACCATGCGCCGACTGCCACATTTACGTCCCTCCGCAGAGGTAAGCTTCAAGCATCTTCGTGCACCGTCGTCATGAGATATTGACCAGCTCCCATCAACAGGTGGAAGAGCTTTGGGAATCTATGTGCAGTGCTGCCATAAATCTCACAGCGCGGGCGTTGAACGATGTGAGCAGCGCAGAAGTCTTGCTCAAAATAAAGGGTTTCATCGCATTATTCGTGCAGACTATGGAGGTGAGTAGCGCTCCAAATAATTCTTAGATCTTTTACTGGACTTGCTAATCAATTCACAGAGATGGGGTTATTCTGTAACAACTCTCGATACATTTCTCCTAAGACTATTCGATAAATATGCGGAGTTGCTCAAACACCGCTTCAGTGACGATTTTCAAGAGGTGAGACAATCTTTGGAAAGGCGAGATCGTTAGACCACTGGTCAAGGCTCACGTATAGATGCGAAATAGATTGTGTCGACCGACGACTATATGCCCATGGCGATCAATTCTCGAGAGGAATACGAAAAGGTTATTAATGTTAGCTGGTTCATACAAACCCAGCCTCTCGAAGAAGTGACGTAAGTGTTGCATTAGCCTTTCAACCGACACTTCTAACGGCGCGCGGGCGATTCTAGATTTCCTTGCGTTCTGCCCTTCTCCCAGATGTATCCCCTTTGCTGCATCGATGTTCGCAACTTCCTCAACCAATTCTATTTTTTTTCGGATGATCACTTTCAACATGCTGAAGTTATCGATGAGACCTTGCGCAAGGTACCGACCTTTTTCTCTCACTTTCTTCTCCCCACATGCTCTTCCTGCTGATATAGTGCAACAGTCCTTGGACGAACTCCTCACCGAAAAAGTTTGCAAATCATTAGTCGAGAGACTCTCTTCGCAGTATCTTGGACAGATAGTACAAATCCTCATCAACCTCGAACATTTTGAGATTGCCTGTCAAGAATTAGAGCAGCTCCTGATCCGAGCACGGTCCTCGTCCTCAGCCGGCGGTCCGCTGAAATTGAATGCCACGGAAGAGTTTCGCAACAACAAAAAGACGGCAGAGAAGCGAATATTTGAGCTTGTAAACAGTAAAATTGACGATCTAGTCGATACTGCGGAATACGATTGGTTAGTGAAAATCTTGGGCCCTCGAGTTTTAGTCCTTCATGATAACCTTACGTATAAAAATAGGTTGGCCGTGAACGTGGCTTCAGAGCCGAGCAGTTATATGCAAACGTTGACTCGTTATCTTTCTAACATTATGAACTCGACATTGTTGGGGCTCCCAAGAGAGATTAAAGAGCTTATTTACTTTGATGCTCTGTCACACGCCGCAAATAAAATCTTAGTATGCCTACATCCTTCCCTCTTCCGATGTCAATTCTGTTACTAATCTGTCCTTAGGCATTGCCTCTATCTGCTGAAGTGAAAAATATCAACAGTAACGGAGTAACAGCATTAGCACAAGATGTGCAATATTTAACCGAGTTTGTTAGTAGTCTGGAAAACGGGCAAATGCTTCGTGAAAATCTGGACGAACTACAACAAACAATCAACTTGATGGCATCAGATAACCATGAAGAATTCTTCGATATTTCCATTCGAAATAAGAAATACGGTCGTGTAGATGCTCTAAATGGGCCTATACTCTTGGAAAAGTAAGTCTTTGCAACAATAGCTTTCAAAAGTTGCACAGCTAACCCAGCGTCTAGATTAACGCCAGTGTCACAACTTCCTGGCAGATCGGCGCCACTCTCCAATCTGTCATCTCGATTTGGCATGACGAAATAGTTTAGTGATTGTCTGTATTACGCACAGGCATGCGGATATTCAGTTGTGATTGAAGAAATCATTAATGAAGTTCCACACAGTGGCTTTATTCAAGCGAGAAGCGTGCCAGTACGGCTCGTGGCTAGTGAAAACATACATTCATACGCTTGACCAGCCCAATAATGAGAACTTGCAACCTTTGATCAATGTACATGCACAGAAAGCAGAAAAGGACGACCCAAAAGTGGTTCTCTTGAAAGGAGCCGAGAGTCTCATAGCTTCGAAATTCTGCTGGCTGCTGCGTAAATTTGTTTACTACTCGAACTACTCGAACTCCTCGGATGACATTGGTGCCTATTTCATATGTTAGCATCAGGCATCTGGCAGTGTCCGTATTGCCGATCCTGCTTGTTGTTTGGGAGATAGGCAGGAGGTAAGCAGCACGCGGCAGAGGAGGAGCAGGGACGAAAGGGGGGGACACGGGACGAGCTCACTTGTTGCGCTTGCATGGCATTATACGGATACATGCCTTCCATTTCCCCGTACATCGATGCTGGAGCTTGCGTCTGGCCATACGGGGTCGGAGGTGCAGGGGGAACTTGAGCAGCATACATATTAGGATTCTGTCGATAGTCCTGGTCGGCACCGAGGTGATGGCCGCTCATGTAGTCCGCGGGGGCCATAGCGTGAGGGGGATGGTTTGGCTGCGCCATGTTGGCGTGTTGCCCAGGCATTTGCGCTTGTCCGGGAGGTGCAGGAACTGTCTGAGCGCCTCCAGCTGATTGTGCGGCGGTTCTTTTAGCATGGGATGAAGCTTCCTCCCGGGGGACAATGTCAATCAAGAAATCGAACATGTCAGATTTGGCCAGAGCCGATGCGATATCCGACCTCTGAAGGGTGCGGCGTTTGTTCTCCTCCGCATGGATCCAGGCACGCATGGTCAACTCAGTGATGAAAATATCGCAGCCCTTGGCAAAAAGAATGGGGGCCTCAGCTGAAATCATCTTGACGTCAGGGTCTGCTTTCATCACCTTTTTGATGCGTGCAAGCGGCAACTGATGAATCTTGTAATCATGCGTGTCCGACTCCAGATGCGTTATAATTCGCTGCCAATAAGTCGTCAGGATATCTTTATACTGGCCAGTCAATCCTTGGTGAACCTGTAGACCAAAAAAAAATCATGTTAATTAGTAGCATGTAAGGTTCCGACATAGGCCAGGGACGGCCGACATACATTGGCCCAAGGACCGTTGTAAAGATCAGCGGCAGCGAAGCCATCCGAAGCGAGCTGATGGATTGTCAGCTATGAATGAATACTAAGTTTGAATGGCAAAGACTGAACCGACTGCTACACAGGCTCCTGTAGTTGATCCGTTGTTAGTAAAAAAAAAACATCCCAAAAAAAGACAAAAGGACAAAAAAGACACGCGTGGATTTAACAAACATGACATGCATACCATAGTGGCCACCATGTGAAGGGTCGTAGGCTGGGGCTGGCCGATTTGTCTGTGCATGAGCTTGCTGAGATTGATTTTGAGTGTCCATGTCGATAAGAGCGGCGCTGATGTTCATGAAACCAGATAAAGGCAAGGATTAAGGTCGTTCCACTACCTATCAGCTCTTCTGGTCGACTAATGAGAGCCTAATCAGTTGTTCGATCCTATTTGAAGCACAATATCGGAATCACTTTGTAGGATGGGGTCGCAGGAAACTGCGCTATGATTGTGGCGATGCGCGCAGATTGACCGACGACACGTTTGACGGCGCAGTCTGGTTCGTGAGGCAATGCAGTTGGAGGAACGATGTGTGTATGGATGAATGAGCCCAGTCCGTGGAGTCCCTCCAAGAGCGCCCAATGCCTTTCACGTCTCTCAGTTCAGGCAAAGCTGCTTTTCATCAGCGAATCAGGTGGGTCTCGTGGCCGCGGCGCGTTTTCCTTCGAGCCATGATGTGATTGGCCTACAATACCTGTATTATGTAATATTTTTTTTCCGACAGTCTGATCTCTTCAATCAAATTTTGGTTGCTAATTTTTTTTCTTTCCGTTCAGGACCCAGATGGTGGCATCCTACCGCAGGCGGCAGTGTCACGTCCATCGTCGACGATCACGACAATCATGCCCGAAATTACAACTAGTTCTATTGATAACTTGTTGAGTCAAGCCGAAGAGCGGCTTCAGTCACATCCTCCCGACTCCAAGCTAAACGCTGTTCCGGCCGTGAAATTATCCCGTGATGTTTCCATGCCAAAGGTCAAGGAAGAAAAACTCAGCGTTCGCCAACCTCAGATCGCAATGACTGGGGCCGCAAAGAAGAATGTAGGTTGCTACGCAATTTCCCTATTCATCTTCCTGTTAACTGTTGACCGTTCCTTGTTCCCTCACCTGTTTCTTCTCTTTCTTTCTCATTTGTCTTTACTTGTCCTGAATAGACTTGAATGCTGGTGATGGTGATGAGAAGCAGCCGCTTTCGGCATTCTGACATGAGGCTCGTTCCGTCTTGGATCATGGTCTCTTGATCAAGTGATGTCTTTCATATCATAGTTACTCTGAATCACTCACAGCTTCGAGTTCTTTTTGGTCACATCTCCCTGCGAGTACCTTCATCTCGTAGAATGTCGCTAAAACAATGACAGAATACTGCAGGATCCGATTGGTTCGACCTGCCGAAGACAAACATGACGCCTGAATTCAAGCGCGAATGGCAATTGCTGCGCATGCGAGGCCTTCTGGATCCAAAACATCAAAAAAAAGCATTGAGGGCCAACGCGCCAGCTTATTCCCAGATTGGAGAGGTTGTCGCTGGACCAACAGACTTTTACAGTTCAAGACTTACCCGCAAAGAGCGAAAGAACACGATCCTGGAAGAAGTCCTGGACTCTGTGGATAAACAAAAACTGCAAGTTAAATATGCAGGCATTCAACGTGACAAGACGTCAGGCAAAAAGGCTTTTTATAAAAAACTTGTGTCCCAACGGCGAAAACGGCAAAACTGAACACGGATGCCATCTTTCCAAGCAGAGCTGAGATGTTAGTGCCGTCTATCTTACAATCGATCGCATCCTCGCAGATGATGTTCCACCTTGGGTCTCACCGAGTAGGAAAGCCGAAATGTGAGAAAGATGCGCTGTTCAATCAAGAATATAAATGGATGGTAGTCTACTATAACCCCTGTGGCTGTCATCGCAGTTGCATGATATCGTTTTGCATCACAGCAATTTATCAACGATCATCAAATTGGCATGCTCTACGACAGCGACGAAGCGTCTTCCTTAACAATGCTGCCGTGGACATGGACGCCTGCATGATGTCAACACGAATCTGGAAGATTCTGCAGCACTCCGCCATTGTGTTGGGACTTACCACGTATGATGATCAACAATAACACGTCCGGCTTTGTGCGGTCGAAACGACGACTATATGATTTAATCATAATCTAGTTCAAGCGATGCTGGCGAGGATAAAAAAATAACGTTGTGCCTAGACAATATTTAGTTTTACGGCTTTCTGTAAAGCCACAACGGCGTATGCGTGCCTCACAGCGCTGTAGCAGGATTCAGTGGTGATTGAGGATCTAGGCACAGCAGCTGTCGTGTACAACGTAGAGGTTAATTCTAATGAAGACAATATCGCGTTTAATACAAATTGGTTTTCATTTCCTCCTTCCTTTTTTTAGAGGAAAAGAAAAGGGAGAAAGAGAGAGTGAATGACTGGACGAATTATAATGTTGATGTTTGTTTATAAAACTACTAGGTAGGTAGGTAAGTTCTTCAAGCTACGTCGTGTACCTTTTGTTAAAATGACACGTCCGTGCGCCTTCTTTTGCTCCCCTCCCTGCCCCAATTTTTCTCTCGACGTAGTCGCATTCGCAACACTTCACCCAGCACCGCGAAATGTCTATTTGCCATTGTTCGTACAAGGCCAGCATCCAACACATCCCCATACAGCTGCTAGCATGCGCATCTCGCATGCAAACCGGCCTTTGGGCGCGATAGCGTCTGATCATGGGTGCAGAACGTTGATGCATTCTGCAACGCATCCTACCCTTCGAAAATCATCCATGTCGCTGTTAGTTAACCAAAAACATACTCGCCGCACAAAATAGGGCAGTACCACTAATATGTCCGCAGGTTTCCCAAACGAGAGCAGAATATCACGATTCAATCATATTCGACCTCTCCGAACCGTTCCGACTCTTCCACAGAGAGGGATATTCGCCGACCAAGGGCTCTGCAGTCCATCCACCTCAAGCCTTTGAAACGTGAAGCAGAGTTTGGAATACCATCATGCGATCTGCAATTGCGGTCTTTCAGCGTTCAGCCTCTCGAATTTTTCTCCGACTTTGCCCTCCGAGCTGCCTATTATCTCGGCCTGCCAGCTTACGGGCCCGTTCCGTTGCCTAGAATAACGGAGCGATGGACTGTTCCGAAGAGTCATTTTATATTCAAAAAAGCGCAGGAAAATTTTGAACGCGTGACATTGAGACGTATGATTCAGATCAAGGATGGAAATCCCGATACAGTGCAACTATGGCTATCTTACTTGCGAAAGCACCAGTTCTACGGGGTGGGAATGAAAGCCAACATATGGGAATTCGGCCCGGCTGGGGTTGGTGTAGATGTCGAAAATGGGGCAAGAGAGACGCAGCTGGCAGAGGTTGATACTCTCTGGTCACACTTAGGGCAGACGAAATCTCTGGGAACCTCCTCCAAGGTAGAAGAGCTGCTCAGCAGTCGTCGATTCCAAGAAGCAAATGGCCTGCGTCAGCCGCCGTCAATAAGCTCCAGTTGAAAATCGCCATGTACCTACCTAGTTATTTTGTTCTTCAATTGTTCATTCCTATTCTTCACCTTCTTCGCGCACAGCGGGTCACAATTCAAGTGGCAACGGCAAGGCATTTTGAACCTCGCCAATGAACCAGAATCTCCGTCGTTGCATAATTTATCTATCTGTGTACAACATCTGGGCCAATCGTAGGCTGTCAGGGTTGCGACTGACTATCCAGGTTGCTGTGCGAGGCTCTCCAGCGACGTGGAGAAATTAGAGAAGCTTGGTAAAGAAAAGGCTGTTGAAAGGCTGGGCCGCTCTGTTTGTAACTGCGCGCGCTCTGGCCGCAAACCAACGGCCTAACTTTTAGGCTGTGATCCACGAGAGTCGGCAAAGTTTGCAGTCCCTCCTAGGTTGCATAATTCAGACACGCTAGCTATTTCTATCACCTATTTTACTTAAAAAGATATAGCTTTTCTATCTAAATATATAAATCTACCCTTTATAAAGAACTTTAAGTACTATACTAGCTAGGGTTAATATTTTTTATAAAAATACCTATAAAAGGTTTAGATTTTTTAAATAAAAGGAATTTTATTATTTTTTAACTATAAATTATAAAAAAAAAATTTTTCTTTATAAACTTTATAAAATAATAAATAATAAAGTTTATAAAGAATTATAATAACCTTTTATAATAGAAATATTCCTAATTATATTTAATTTATAATATAAAATAATAATAATAATAACTTTTAGTATATAATATTAATTCTTTAGTTTTATAAAGCTTTTAAAGTAATAAAAAAAATACTTTTTAAACCTTATTAATACCTTTAAAAGTATATTAATACCCTTAATATAGTTATAATTCTATATTTTTACTAAGCTAGAGTATTACTAATAATATTATAAAAGTATTATAATTAAGTGCTTAAGGTATTAAATATATATTTTATTAACCTTTTCTAAATACTAAAGGAAACTTATTATAAGTTATATATATAGCTTTATATTAATACTTTAATTAAGTCTTTATATTATTAGTTAATTAAGTAAAAAGTAATAAAATTTTTATAAATTTATATATATAATAGGCTTTAAAAAAATATAAAGCTTTAGTTTTTATTAAGCTAATTATTAATATTATAAATCTTTTATAAGTTAATTAATTTAATAAACAAGTTATATATTAAATTTATTTATTAGCTAAATTTTAATATAGTTTTACCTTTAATTAAATTAAATAATAAATTCCTTTAATTTAATAATATTATAAATACTATAAATAATATATATATTCTAGTTTATATACCTTTAAAAAAGGTAGAAAAATATTAATTAAAAAAAAGTAATATTTTATAAAATATATTAGTAATAATAAGCTTTAAGGGATTATTTTTATATATATT
>AFRA01000966.1:0-14963 GCA_000223055.1 Claviceps fusiformis PRL 1980
TACCTCTTAAGAGATATTTAGCTTTATATAAAAGCTAGTATATATTATATTAAATTAATATCAAAACTATAAAAAGCTACATATATACTAAAGCTAATAACTAAAGAGTTATAGTTATTAAGTATAAGCTAGTATACTACTAAGTATATAAGCTAGTTTATTTAAATAAAAGAAACTATAACCTATAATATTACCTAAACCTTTTAGTTTAAATACTTAATACTTTTATTAATTTAAGAATAATAAAATGTAAAAAAAAGCTATTAAATACTCATAAAAAAGTAAAATATTAATTAAAATTTATTTACTTAGTTTAAACTATAGTTTAAAATAATACTTAAAGGGAACCTATAGAAATACTATTAATAATTTAAAAAGCATTAAGTATATACTTTAATACTTATATTTATTATAGCTTTTAGCTAAATATATTTAAAGAGGTAGTTTATAATAACTATAAGGAATTAAAAAATATTTAAAAGGTTAGCTAGAAGGTTAGTTATAGAATCTATTAAAATCTATAATTAATACCTATTTAGCACTAAAATAGGCTATAAAAGGCTTTAATATAAGTACTAGCTCTTATAAGCTCTATAGTAATAGTAATTATATATATATTATATAATATTTATATATATACTCTCCTAGTAGTAATTATAATAAAGAGCTTAAAAGGTTATATTCTTCCTTAAGTAGCTTATTATAAGTAAGTTATAGGTTTATTATATTAGTATAGTAGTTAGGGGCTTATACTATAGTGCTTAAAGGTAGCTATAGAATAATAAAGCCTTATAGGTATTAATTATATAGTTACTAACTTATTAATATATAGATACTTTAATAAGGAACCTTTAGGCCCTTAACTATACTACTTTAATTTTTAATTAATATATAGAGTTAGCTTATATACCTTAGTTTTAAAGGGTTTAAAAATAAATATTTATAAAAAAGTTATAACCTTATAAGTTAATTATTATACTATTAGTAAGGGTTTAATTCTACTTTAATACTAAGGTAAAAAGGGTATAGAATAGCTATAATAAGTATATAATTAATACTAAGTAAAGTAATAGCTAGGCTATTATAAGCTCCTTTAATTTATTTTACTTATAGTAAAAAAAGGTATTAAAGTATATTATTTAAAAGCTTAATTAATAATAAAGGTAAAAATTAAAAAGGAAGAGGGTCTTTACTTAATATATTTAATATTTTAATATTTTATAAAGGCTTATAAAGTATTCTAAGTTCTTATAGTTAATAAGGATTATAAATAGCCTAAAAATACTATAAAGCTTAGTAAACTATACCTTAAAGTATAAAATAATATTAAGTAGCTTTTTATTATAAATTATATAGTTTTATTAAGGGGCTATAAGCTAAGTAAAGTAATAAGTAATAAGTTATAGTATACTTACTATATTATATTATAAAAGGTAACCTTTAATTACCTTTCTTAATATATTAACCTTTACTACTATATTTAAAGTAGAATTCTATTAAGCTAAGATTAAAGCTAATAAAAATATATTCTTAAGGCATTAAAAAGCTATTTAATAAGTTAAAAATTAAATAAATAAAGTACCCTTTTTAGTAAAAATAAGTAAAGGCTTAATAAGGTTTAAAAAGTTAGCTATAAACTCTTAATAAAAGTTTATAAAGCTTAAAAAGCTATATATACTTTATAGCTATATTAGTGCTTTTTATTTATAAATAATAGCTACTTTAGCTAGGTTTAGCTATAATATATAGCTAGCCTATACTATAAATCCTAGGTATTTAACTTTAATTATACTAAAGGTATACTTACTAAGGTTAAAATATAGGCTAGCTTATTAAAGGTAAGAAAGAATCTCCTTAGTATACTTTATATACTCCTTATATATATTACTAATATAAATAAGGATATTATTAAGATATACTATTATATAGTCCCCTAGTATATCCCTTAAGGCGCTATTAATATAATATTAAAATATTATAAATACCTTTATTAAGCTAAAGAAATAAATAAGCTATTTAAAAAGGCTAAAGTATATATAAAAAGCTATAAAAGCCTTATTTCCTTTTATAATATATAAGTAGTAAAAGGTAGTATAAATATTTAATTTTATAAACTATTAAGTATTAGCTAAAGACTATAAAGTTTCCTTAATTAGTAGTAGTAGGTATTAATTTTAATTTATAATTTTATTTAATACCCTATAGTTTATATAAAAATACTAACCTTTACTTACTTTTTTAATAAAAAGCATTAGTATAGCTACTAAGAAGAAAGAAGCCTAAATCTAGCCTTTATTTATAAAATCTATAATTTATTTTTATATTTCTAATAGCTAGTCTTAAAGTATATTATAAAGTAGTGCTAAAGGTAGGTTTAGTAGGCTGTCATTAGAATTTTATTATAGTTAAATATAATAGTTAGCCTATTCTTAATAAAAAAATAAAATATTAGTATTTTTATAGTAAAATAAATCCTTAAAGTTAGCTAATTTACTTAATAAAGAAAAAAGGTCTTTATTTTTTTTTAAAGCTATTAGGTTTATTATAAATATAAGGAAAATATTAATCTTTTATAGGCTTATAAATATAATATTACTTACTTTACTTAACTAGAGTGCTTAATAAGCTAATTCTATATATATAAAGCCTATAATAATAGTTATTAATAAGGCTACCCCTTAGGTATTTAAAGTATAAATCTTTAAGCTACCCTATATATAAATAATAAGGAAATATTTAGTAGTATATAATATAATATTATTTTAGGCTATTTATAGTGCTTTTAAAATATAGTTTTATAAAAGGCTTAGGATTATATAGGCTATTATAGAGAATAACTAACTATTTAAGTTAGCACTAAATTAAATAAAGTAGGTAATCTTTAGGTATTAAAAAGTGGTAATATAGCTATACTATATAGCTATTATAATAATAATTAAAATATATAGCTAAGCTAAGGTAATATATTAAAGGCTTAATCTTTAAACTATACTTTTACTTATAATAGTATAGCTATTATAACTATTATTTACTTAAGTATTAATAAACTTAAAACTATTATATAAAAAAAAAAGAAATAATACTTTTTTTATATAATATTTTATTTCCTTATAAATATCTAAGCTATTACTATTATAAGTATAGTATAATTTAATACTATTAATATATACTCTACTACTAAGACTTATATAGTAAAGCTATTTTTTTTTAAACTAAAGTTACTATTACTATTATAATATAAATATTAATAGGTATCTTTATAATACTTAATAATATTTTATAAAACCTAAGTTATTTAAATAATACTTTTAGTATTTATAGGCTTAATACTTAGCTTACTTTTACTAAAAAATTTATAGCCTTACTTAAAACTTAAAAAACTAATAAAATTAATATTTATTATAGTTATGTTAAAAATAACAGGGTTATTTATAGGGGATTCCTCACTATTAGTGCTATAATTATAGCGCTGATAGAAGCACTTTATAGGGGGCTTTGTAAGCCAGTGCAAGCCGGCAAGCGTGCGCGCGCGCGGGCGGCACAACCACGGAATTCCGACCAAAGGTCACGTGTGTGGGCTCGCAGCTGCAGGGTCCCCACAAATCCTCACTTTTTGACCTTTTTTGCCCATTCTAACAGCTACGCAGTTGGACTGACAGCTGTAAGGTGGGCCCAGTCTTTAGGTTGGATTTATAAGGCAACTAGTAAAGATACGGAGGAACGGATTAAAGGATGTGACTAAGCCAGCTAACGGCTGCTTAGTTAGGGAAGGTGGCTACCCTATAATGTGTGTTTTTACTGTTTTTCTTAATAAGAAGGAATTTATAAAAAGTCTTAGGACTAGATTCTTTATCGCTAAATTCCAGGCTTTCTTTCTATATAAATATCTAAAAATCGGTTTTTTAGTGTTGCGCGTTGATTTTCACTAAGTTAACCGATTGCAAGCACGTTAGCAGCCAATTTGTATGGCCGTGAGTCTATTTTTTTGTTTTCCTATATAAATAAATTTTACAGAAAATAGAAAGTGGCCCACGAAGCCTAGCTAGCGACTAGGATCCACTAATAAGGTCGGTAGGTATATGAGGGAAGGAAGTAAAAAACCCCCTCACAGCCGCCGACTGTACGGACCGTTAGAATCACTCTTGCTAGCTGCGCACACCTGTAAAGTCAGATATTAGATATAATTTATTAGATACTATTATTGCAAATTCTTTAGCAAATTAAATAGTGCTAAAAGCAACGCAAAAGCTTCCATTTTACGTGAGATATAGTGGACTGTAGCTTGCTGCAGTGCTCTACTCTACAGAGCAGTGAATCTATACGTGCACGCTTACTAAGCCCACTACCTTAGTAAGCTATGCTCTATAGCACCCACCTTTATTATTTCTAATAGGTTATAAGCCCGGTGGCGTAGTGGTCTGGCTGCACTGCACGCACCTTGCGTAAAAGCCACCATAGTGGAGCACTGCTCTGCGAGGCTATGGGTTCAATTCCCGGCTATAACTAGAAAAAAAATGATTTTTTCAAGAGTATTAGAATATTAGTATAAGCTTACTTACTCCGTAGTGGCCCTAGCGTATTACAAGTCTAGGGGGAGTGTTAAAAGTATATAAGCCTTTGTAATTCTAGTTCTAGGGATCCGGATCCCACCTCTCTTTTTTCAATAAGTTATATTACTATTTTAGTTATATTTAGTATAGGTATAATAATAGGCCTTAATATATTTCTTAATTTAGTATAAATTAATATTTAAAGTAATATTATAGTATTATATAATTACTATATAATAATTAAAGTAAGGAATATTATAGCCTATGTAGTAATCCCTTAAATACTTATTAAATCCTACTTAAAGCTATATAAGTTTTATTATATTTATTTATATACTTTTCTTTATAAAGTATAACTTTTATTTAAAATAAATAAAAAGTTTTATAAATTACTTATTTAAATATTATTTAAGCTAGTTTAACTTTATAACTATATATTCTTTTTAATAAAGGTTTATAAATATAATATTAAGGTATTTAAAGAAATAGCTTAGTATATATTAGTAATTACTACTTAGCTTAAAGAATGAGGCTATTTATATTTCAATCTTAAGTAATAGGTTTTAATAAATAAGAAACTATTTATTATAATTAGTATTAATAAAGTTTAAGTTAGCCTTTAGCTTATATACTATAAGGCTTTACTAAGCTTAGAATAAAGCCTTATTTCTATTATAGGGGTTCCTTATTAAAAGTAGCTTGTACTTAGGTTATATTTAATTAATATATATTAAGGTATTTATATAGAATACTTAGTTTATTATAGCTATATAGTAATATTGTTCTTTAAGCTAAGCTACTATTAAAGTAATAGTTTTATAGAAATAGTATAAGTCTTATATATTACCTAATTAGGCTACTTATTTATAATACTAAGGATTTATTATACTATTTATATAAAGATAAATATTATAAGTAGCGTTATAATAAATAATAATTATTATAAACTAGCTTAAATAGTAACTATAATTTAGTGTTAATAAAGTTATTATTATCTATAAGGAGAAAGGAAGAACTACTATCTCCCTCTGCTATGTATTGTGACGGGGAGAAAAAGAACACACACCACACGCCTAAACAAGGGGGTATGCACATAACTAAAGCTATCCCCATTATATTCTGGATTTCTTAGGTATATAGATTTAGCTTTATAGTTATTAGGGCTATATAGAAGAGGGATAATTAAATAGCTCTTTATTTAATTAAATAGTTTAAATTATTAAAGAATAGAATTATAATATTTATAAAATAAAATATAAATAATTATATTATAATAGTAACTAGGATTATAATAATAAATAGTATTATAGTAATAAATACTTTAGTATCTATACTTTAAAAAAAAAGAATAAGAAAATAAATACTTTTTTTTAATTATTTAAAAACTTAAGACTTATTTATATCTTTTAATTAAATAGTTTAATTATATTATAGTAAGGTTTTATTTCTTTAGCTATTATAATACCTTTTTTTAAATAACTATAGTTTATATTCCTTTTTTTATAATATAATACCTTTTTAGGCTTATAGTAATATAAAAATTACTATAAGCTAATAAAAATAATATTAATAAAACTTAAATAAAATAAAAACTTTTTAATTAAATAATTGTATAATACCTTTTAGTTTAAACTTATTTTATTAGTTTTCTTTAATAACCTTAGTATTATTAAACTTCTCTATACTTTATAATTACGATATATTTTCTTTAGTATAATTAGTTAACTATTAATTATATTATAATATTACTAAGCCTTTTTTATATAAGAATCTATACTTTATTTATCCTTTTTAACTATATTTTATACTTTAGTTATAATTTTCTTTTAAGCTTTATAGTAAATTAGCTTTAAAAAACTAAATAATAAATATATATTAAAAGTAAAGAAAAAAGCTAAAATATTATATAAAGGAATTTTTTTATTATATAGCTTTAGTAATAAACTTATTGTAATAATATAAATAGTAGGTTTAAAACTAATATTATTAACTATTACTATTATTATATAATAATTTAGGCTTTATTCTTTAGCCTTTAATTTATTAAATTAATTAAATTATAGCTATTTACTATAATTAATATTATATAGTTTTTAAAGTAATATAGCCTTAACTATAATTTTCTTTTAAAAGTACTAAGTAATATTATTATTTAGTTTTTATTAAGCTTTTATTATAAATTTCTTTTAATATTATAATTAAAAAGCCTTTTTTTTTATAAAAGCTATTAAAAAATAAAGTAAAAATTCTAAAGATTTTAATAAAAGTATTAAAAAATAATATATTATATTTATATTATTTATAAGCCTTTTAAAGGAATTAGGGAGGCTTTCTTAAAAGTATTAATATTATTAATTTATCTTTTTATTTAAAAGAGTAAAATAATTATAATAAGAATAATTATTATAATACTTAAGGTAGTAATAATAATTAATAAAAAAAGAAAAGTATAATTTAATTAAATAGTTAAAATAAAATAAATAATAAAAAAAAATTAACTTATTCTTTAAAGGGTTATAATTATTTTAAGCTTTTACCTTTTATAAATTAATTAGCTAAAAATAATTCTATTAATAGTTTAGGGTTTAAAGTAAAGTAAAAGAATTAAAAATTAATAAAAATCCTATAACTTTATATTATAAAATTATATTTATTTAAAATTATATATTATAACTTATTTAATATTACTTAGCTTATAGTTTTAAGTAATAAGTATTAAAAATAAAAACTATTCTTTATTAGTAGTTTAGCTAAGGATTTAAAAAAAAAGAATTTTCCCTTAAGTATTTAGTAAAGGTAGCTAATATTAAATTAAATATATTAATATCTTTAGTTATAATTAAATAAAATAAAATAGCCTAATTTATTTATTATTATATTAATAAAAATATAAAGAGTTCTTTTTATTTTAAAACTATATATAAAAGAATTATTAAAAATATTATTTATAAATACTTATTAATATAAAGGGAGCTTAAAATAGTTAGCCTATTATTTAAAAAAGTATAACTTTATAATAATTTTAACTAAAACATTTATTTTTTATTATTTTTTTAAAATCTTTATAAAATAAATATTAAAAAGGCTTTATAAAGTATAAAGAAAAAATATAAAATAAGTATAGCTATATTTATATAAAATACTTTAAAAAGGCCTTAATATTATAATAGCTTTAAATTAATATAAATAGTTTAGCTACTATAGAATTTATTTAAACCTTTTTATAACTTTTTAAAATTTAGCTTTATAATTAAAAAGAAAGGTATTATAAAAATAAAAGTATTCTTTATAATAATTAAAAATAAAGGTAGTTTAATAATTTATAAAATAAATAAATTCTTTAACTAAATACTTATTATATTAAGCTTAATAAAGTAAATATATATTTAATTATCTACTATATTATATATTAATAAGGTTATTATTTAAAAGCTTATAGTATATCTTAAAAACTTTATTCTTATATATTTTCATTATAATATTTTTATTATTAATATAGAATTTAAAAGGGAGAATAATAATATATTTTTTAAAGCCTTATTTAATAATTTTTTTATAGTAATAAAGGTAAACTAATTAAGCTAGTTATATTTATAGCTAGTAAAAAGGGTATAAAAAAGCCTATAAATATTATTTAAATAGCTATTTTAAGTTAATTTAGTTTAACTATTATTAATTAGTTAAACTTTTATAAAGTTATTTTAATTAAATTAATAAGGGTTTAAGTATATAGTGTGTCGCGGAAGAAGGAACATAGACTGCGGTTATTTAGAAGAAGGCATCGTAGCGGCTAAAGGAATAAGACCTTAGTATAATGTAATTAAACTATCTAATTAAAAGATATAAATAGGTCCTAGGTCTTTAGGTAGTTAAAAAAAAGCATCTATTTTCCTATTCTTTTTTTCTAAGGTATAGGTATAAAAGCACTTATTACTATAATACTATTAATTATTATAATTCTAATTACTATTATAGTATAATTATTTATATTTTATTTTATAAATATTATAATTCTATTCTTTAATAATTTAAACTATTTAATTAAATAAAGAGCTATTTAATTATCCTTTTTTTATATAGCTTTAATAACTATAAAGCTAAATTTATATACTTAAGAAATCTAAAATATAATAAAAATAGCTTTAATTATATATATACCCCTTTATTTAAATATATAGTATATATTTTCTTTCTTTCTATTATAAATAAAAGGTTTATTTAAGTAAAGTAAGTTAAGTAGCCTTTATATAACTTATTTTATTATATAAAAATAATTATATATAATTAAAGGCTATAATTTAGAGTTAAACCTTATTATAACTAACTAAGCTTATAAAACTAAAATAAATAATTATAAAAAACCTATTATAAAACTTTTAAATTATTTAATTAAAAGTATAGAAATAGGTTAAAACCTAATTAGTATAAGAAATTACTTACTTTAATATTATATTTAATAAAATTCAAACTATTAGCCTTTAAAGTATTGTGTCGCGGAAGAAGGAACGTAGACCGCAGTCATTTAGAAGAAGGCATCGTGGCGGCTAAAGGAGTAAAGACCTTAGTATAATATAATTAAACTATTTAATTAAAAGATATAAATAGGTCCTAGGTCCTTAGGTAGTTAAAAAAAGGTATTGATTTTCTTATTTTTCTTTTCTAAAGTATAGATATAAAAGCACCTATTACTATAATACTATTATTTACTATAATTCTAGTTACTACTATAGTATATTTATCTATATTTTATTTTATAATTATTATTATTCTATCTTTAATAGCTTTAACTATTTAATTAAATAACTTTATATTTAATTATCTGTCTTTTTTTTAATTTAAATAACTTTAAAGCTAGATTTATATATATAAGAATTCTAAAATATAATAGAGATATTTTTAGTTATATATATATCCCTTTCTTTTAAGTATATAATATATATTCTTTTTTTT
Organism: Claviceps fusiformis PRL 1980; assembly: GCA_000223055.1. NCBI lineage: Eukaryota > Fungi > Ascomycota > Sordariomycetes > Hypocreales > Clavicipitaceae > Claviceps > Claviceps fusiformis. The sequence goes on from AFRA01000966.1 coordinate 9,501, forward strand.
TTATTATAAATAATAGTTTTACTTAAGTAAAGTAAGTTAAGTAGCCTTTATATAACTTATTTTATTATATAAAAATAATAATATATAATTAAAAGCTATAATTTAGAGTTAAACCTTATTATAATTAACTAAGCTTATAAACTAAAATAAATAACTATAAAAAACCTATTATAAAACTTTTAAATTATTTAATTAAAAGTATAAAAATAATTAAAAACTTAATTAGTATAAGAAATTACTTACTTTAATATTATATTTAATAAAATTAAAACTATTAGCCTTTAAAATATAAAACTATAAAGCTAACTTATTAAAAAAAAAAGCTTCTAAAGGTTTTATTAAAACCTATTTAAAATATTAATTTCTTTTTTTTAAGATAAATAAAACTATAGATTATTTAATTATACCTAATTTTATTAACTTTTATATAATTATTTTTATTATAAATATTATTTTATTTATAACTTAAAGTATATTTATTAAAATTTTAATTTTAATTTATAAAGCTAATAAAAATAATAATTTAGTTAAGCTTATTAAGTAATAATATAACTAAATTTATAAAAAAAGAATATAAATAAAAAAAAGCTTTTTAATTAATTAATTTATTTATTACCTATATTTATATTTAATAATATAAGCTTTAAAGATTAACTTAAATAAGTATTATTAACTTTATTTTTTTTTTAATTAAATTAATATAAAATAACTAATTTCTAATTTAGCTTAAGTTAAAAACCTTTTTTTTATTATTATTATTACTTTTAATAATTTTATCAAAAAACTTAATTTAAAGGTTTTTACTAAGTTCCTTAAAAAAACCCTAAATAAGTAAAGTGCTTTTATATTCCTTTAAAGTAATTATAATATAAACTAATTTATAAAAAAAGATATTATTAACTTTTTAAAAAACTTTAAAGTAAAGATATATATCTTTAATTCTTTTAATAATAAATAATATTAAATATTTAAAAAAAAAGTTACTTTTAAGCTTTATAAAAATATTAAAACCTTTATAATTATATATACTTAATAAAAAGCTAAGAAAGTATTACTTCTTTAATATTAAGCTATTCTTTAAAAAAGGACTAAAAGTATAATAAATTAAGTTAAAAAGCTTAATATATAGTATCTTTAAATATTCTTTAATACCTACTTATAGCTATAATAATATTAAATATTAATATTAAAAGTATTCTTTAATAATTAAAAAACTCTTTTAATATAATTTATATATATTTATAAAGCTATTTTTAATTAAATTATTATTAGCTTTATAAATAAGTAAAGAATTAATAAAGAAGTATTTATATATAAAAAGTATAAAACCTTATAAATTAAGCTAAATAATTATATAAAGATATACCTATAGCTTAAGAACTATAACTTAGTTAAAACTATTAATACTTATTTTCATAATTAACTATTTAATTATAAAAAAGTCTTTTAATTAGTTTTTTTTATTATTAATAAAGCTTAAATAAAAAAAGTTAATTTAATTAATTTATTTTTATTCTCCTTTTAAAATAATCAAAAAAATAATAACTATAAAAGCTAAATAAATACTTTAATAAAAAAGTTAAAGAAATTATAAATTATAATACTTTAAAGCTAAATAAAACTATATAATTCCTTTTATTATATAAATAAAAAGCTAAACTTTTTATATTTTATATTTTATAATACTATATAAGCTAAGGAGTAAAAGAAATATATTAATATTTACTTAAATATCTTTAGTGCTAATAAATATTAGTTTAATTACTACTTTTACTATAATAAAGAAAGCTATTATTTTAATTATTATAACTTTTTAAAATTTAATTAAAAGGTTAGGTTTATATAATATAACTTTTAAGCTTAAATTTTTATAATTAAAAATAATTTACTAAAGTATTAAGTTTCTTTTATACTTTATAATTTATTCTTTAATATTAAAAGCTATATTCATTATTTGATTATTTTTTAAGTTAAGTATTTTAAGAATTATATTATTAATTACCTTTTAAATTAAGTATTAAACTATAAAGATATTTTTATATATTATTAAACTATAATAAATAATAAAAAAAGGGTTTTTAATAAAATTATTAAGTAATTAAGTTTTTTACTTTATAAACCTAAGTAATAAAAGCTTATATTTACTAAAGTATTATTAAAAAAGCTATAACTTATAATTAAAGTAATAACCTTAAAAAGAATTAAAGCCTTTATTTTAATTAAAATAGCTATTAATATTAATATATTAAAAAAAATATAAATTAAAGAGATTTTCAATAAACCTTTAAATAAAAAAAAATTATAATTAGCTTTTATAAAATACTTTAAAAAAAAATTAAGTATTATTAATAATAAAAACAAATACTATAAAACTATTTTATTACTTAGCTATATAAGAAGGTTTTTAATAAAAAAATAAGTATAAGTTTATATAATCTTTTTAAGCTTTTTTTATTATTAGCTAAATTAGCTATTAATAAGTATATTATTTATATTAAAGAAATTAAAAAAGTATTTTATTATAATAAATTATTCAAGTTAGTTAAATTAATTTAATTTTAAAAGTATTAATATTAAAAAATACTTAAATTATTTAATTAAAGAATAATAAGCTAAGTTATTAAAACTATAACTAAACTTATAAAATAATAAAAGAAAAAGTATATAAATAAACTTTTTATATAATAAATTAGTAAATTTATAGTTAAAGTTAGTAATACTTTATAAAAATAATTATAAAAAAGGCTAGGATTAGTAACTTTATATATTAATTTACTTTAACTAAGCTATAATTTACTTAATTATATAAAATCCTACTTAGTGTAAATTAATTAAAAGCTAATTAAAAAGAAAGAATCTTATAAAGTTATTTATTTATATATAATAGTAAATTACTTATAAGATTTTTTTTATTTATAAGTTTAACTTAAGAATTTAAAAGGTTGATTAATACTAGCTTTAATTAATTATAAGTTTTAAGGAAACCTAATTATAAAAGAATTTATATATAAAGCTAAATTAAAGGTATACTTAATAAATATTAATATTAATAATACTTTTTACTTAAATAATATTATTAAGCTTAAAGGTAAAGTTTATATAAAGCTTTTCTTTAAAAATATTTAAATATTAGTTTACTTTTATATTATATTTAATATAGTTTTAGTTTCTTTAATTTTAAGTATATTATTTATTTATTAAATATAAGTATTATTTAACTATAATTAAAGTATTAAGAAATTAAAGATAAAATATTACTTTAAAAACATTATAGTTATATTTTAAGTAGCTAGCTTAATTATTTAAAAGATAATTAATAAAGGAATATTATTTAAAATTATAGTTAATTTATTTATAATATAATAAAAGAATAAAAATAAAAAAAATAAAAATATTTAATTAAATAATTAAAGAAAAAATAAAGCTTAAATTAAAAAAAAATAAAATTTTAACATTAATTATAAAAAAAAAAGAAAATATAGTAATAATACTTATTTTTAAATTAGCTTTTAAAAGCTAGAAAGCTTAATTAAATACTACTACTAAGAAAATCTAATTATTTTAATAAATATAAATATTTAATTTAAAAGTAAATACTATATATAAATAAATTAATTAAAGGTATATCCCTTTAATAATATCCCCTTTAATAAATTTAGTTTTTATAAAGATTTAAAATAAAAAATAAAGAAATAAAATATAATTAAGGAGTGCCTTAATACTAATAGTAAGTATAAGGAATTTATTATAAAATAGTTTTTAAATACTTATAAGGGTTTTATTTAACCTAAAAAAGACTTAATTAAATAGTTATTATAATAAAAAAAATATCTTACTTTTTAAAAGTTTAATATTTTTAAAGAAATTCTTAGTAATTAAAAGGTTACTTTAAGCTAGAACTTATTATATATTAATAAGGTTAACCCTTTTATTATACTATTCTAAGTTATTAAGGTTATAAAGTATTTAGCTTAGTAAGCTAGGTTTATCTCTATTCTTTTTACCTTTTAGTTAAAATTAATTAAGTTATTAAAAAAAAGTTAAATTATAGTTTACTCAAAGAATTTTATAGTTTTTATTAAAACCTTTATTTCTTTATTATAAAAAAAATTAAAAGATTAGGTTAATTCTAGTTATAATAAAGTATAATAGTATTATAATTAGGGATATAGGTATTTTATAGGGTATTAAAATATTTAATAAAGAATTTTCTATATATAAAATACTTTTACTTATTAATTTTTTTTTAAATATAATTAGGTAAATTTAGCTATAATAAGTTAAAACCTTATTATAATTATAACTTTAATTAAGCTTTTATAGTTATATTACTTACTTTAAAAAGCTATTAATTTAGTTATATAATTTATTAGAATTATAAGGTATATTCTTTTTAATTTAATACCCTAAGTTTATATACTCTTTTTTAATAATATTATAATTAAGGAACCTATTGTTATATATAATAATACTAAAATCCTATTTAAAGTCTAAAAATATATTATAGAATATTTAATCAATTTACATAATATACTTTTAAACCTAAAGCTTACTAATTATACTATATTAGCTATTAAAAGTAAATTCTATTAACTTATAGCTATTATTATTAGGTATATTTATAGTATATAGAGATATATATCTACTAAAGAAAAGATTATTAAGCTTAAGGAATAGGTTTCTTACTAAAATATAAAAAATATATATTTTTTCCTTAGTTTTATTACTTTTTATTATTTTTCAATACCTTATTTTACTATTATTATACTACCTTTAGAATATTTTTTATATAAGAATACTGCTTAAATAAAGGTTTAAAGTATAAAAAAGTAATAAAGAAAGTTATTAATACTATTATAACTACTTTAACCTTATAATTAATTAATTTATTAGAGATTTATAAGGATATTATACTTATAGTAAATATTAATAATATTAAGTAGGGTACTATATTATTATAAAAGTTTAATAATAAGTAATATTCTATATAGTTTAAAAGTAGTATATAAAATAATACTAAAGTTAAATATAATATGATTAAGTAAAAGTATTAGGCTTTACTTTATACTTTTTATTAGCTTTAAATTTACTTTTTTAGTATACCTTTTATTTTAAAAACTAATTTAATAATCCTAAAGCATTAGCTTTAGGGTGCTATTAATAATATCCTTAATATTATTATTACTTATTAGCTTAGTTATATTTTATTATTTAACTTTAAGGTTTAATATATTTCTAAAAAGTAATATTTAGCTATTAATAAGTTATTTTAAAAAGGATTTAAACCCTTTAATAACCTTAATAAAGTTATAAAAGAAAATATTAAGTAATTTATTAATTTATAGCTTTATACTATTCTTTTTAAAAAGGTAAATACTACTTACTATAACCTTAAATTATAATAAATTATTTCTTACTTTATAACCTTAAATAAACTATTTAATTATTTAGTAAAGAAGTTTT
>AFRA01000967.1:0-14964 GCA_000223055.1 Claviceps fusiformis PRL 1980
ATCCAGTATATAAGCAATGCAAATTGCTAAATTCTTAGATAGAAAGACAACCCGCACTTGAACCTTTAAAAAGTTTAACCACTTGTGGCTAGCTTGCAGCTGTTAGCAGCTGTAAGCTAGGTGTTGGGCCTTGAATTATGATATATTTTGTTTGATATTCTGGATTTTTCTATTATTAGCTTCGGTGCTGGACCGTTATTCCGATGACCTGGATCCCTTTTCTTCTCTTTTCTTCCTTTTTCTTCCTTCCGACAACTGCCAGCCAGCCAACAACCTCATAACTGCACTAGCTTGCAGTCGCCAACAGCTGCCAACGGTCCCTAACCTAGCTAGTTGGGGGGGTGCTGTTCTTTTTCTCCCCGTCACACTACTTATTAAATAGCTAATTTAAAAATATTATAATATTCTATAGTAGCTTATATAGAGATTTAATAAAAAGATAGAATAAATTTATTTCTATTTAATTAAATTAATAATCTTAAGGGGGTTTATAGTGCTTTTATTTATAACCTCCTTAAATTATTAAATAAAGGTAGTATAAATCCTTATAATTAAATAACTTCTTTAGTAATAGCTAGTATACTAAAAGGGAATTTATATTATTATTATTATATTATAGTAATAAAATAAAAAGGATACTTTATTATAGGTTAAAATAGTAAATTTTGCTATAAAACGCTAAGAAAAAGCTAGGTGGCGGGGTAGTCGGGTGTCCCGGAATAATGTGGTTGTCCCCGATTTTTGTGGTCTACTTAGTGGAACACTAAGTAGGTCTACGAGTAATAATAAAAAAAAGTAAAGAAAGACATACATCTCCGCAGCGACAGAACCATTCGCCAAGTCATGGCTCGTCTCGTACTGACGCTGTCTCTGACATGGTTTCTCGTTGGTTTGTTTCACCAGGTTATCCTATATTCACGTCAGGCCCGGCACATAAGAAGCGTTGGAATACACCATTATTCAAAGTAGCATCCCTAGTCGCACACTCCTGGGAACGCAAAATAAACGCGCCCCTTGTGTGCATAATCACGCTCACGACCAAGAAACGTCGTTGAATCTCCATGGTATCCCAGAATGGGGCTGCCTCTCATGACACCGCCAAACTCATGAGTCACGGCGTTCGCAGAAGAGTAAAGTACTTTCTCGCGCTAAAGATGGCGAGCCATCTCCGTGATGCCAATAAGGCTGCACCTCTAGACCTCTGGCCCTACCCGAATATACTCTTTAAGCATATTGGACATGTGCAAGGAAGTCGCAGTCCACCTGGCAGGATCCCACAGCCAACTGGAAATCAACTCATATGCCAGTGCCCATACCGATATCCTGCTCCCCCTACCCCGAAATATAATCACAGCCCAAACAGACAACGCAATCATTCGCACCACGGCGCCAAAACGAGCTCGTCATCCGCGTACAGGGATCCTTCACGACCCTCCCCTGTCCTTGAGATAAGGTTTGCGCCACGGCACGGCGCCATCCCCACCTCGAGTGCGATGCGCAAATTTCCCGAATCCCGATGTCGAAGAAGAGCTTACGTGAACGACGTTGAACTTGAAAACAGCAAGCTGGGTTCAGACCACGGGGGCCAGGTCAGAGTCAGGAGTCGGAGGGAGGGAGCAGAGGTCTGGCAGGGAAGTGGTGGGGCATTCTGGGGCATTAATATGAGTTCATGGGAAGCTCCGCGTGGGAAGGGCGTCGTGAGAGATGATTCATATTACTGGACGGACGGGAGAGGAGGCAGAAAAGGAGACTGGCCGACATGGGTGATGGGGTGCTGAATCTAAGTCGGAGGTGGTGTATACGTGAGATGCAGTCTTGCTTATGGACAGCAGGATGCAGGACTAGTGAACAGAAGAAAGAGAAACAAAAGAGAAAGAAAAAACTTGATTTTTGGATCCCCGGGATTCAGGAAGCACCAGTGTCGTGTCGCTCAAGGGCAGTATTTTGAACACGCGTGCTGAAGTGGCCCTTTACTGCGGCGCCCATGCCAGACGTTATGGTTTCACATTCTCCCAGAAACCACGAAAAATTCAGTACTCGGAAGCCGGGACGCGCGAGCATGGTCCATATGGCGTACACACAGCCTTCGCGCCGGGATCGACCGGTGCAGCGTAAGGGCGATGCCGGCCAGCAGACCGTACCAGAAAAGGAGGAGCACAAATCCCGGGCTGGCGCAATGTACATGGGCGCGGCGAGATGGGAGGCATGTTCATGCAAGGCCTTGATTTGCCGTGTCGTCTTTTTTTTTTTTTTTTTTTTTTTTTTCCTTTCTTCTTTATCCGTTGGTCCTGTTATAAAGACGCGGCGTACATACATGGACATTTGCATACCGTGATTTGCCGCAGGACACGAGAATCGAGATGTTTCCTTGGATATTCGAAACGCAGCCACGGAGGAGATGAGATGGGATGGGCAAGGACTGGTAGACTGGTATATCACGTCGAACAGGCGGCACATCGTTTGGTGGCTTTTTGAAGGAGAAAAAGAAAAAAAAAAAAAAAAAAAAAGTAAGGGCGCTCCCCCCATGTTCATTACTGCCAACATGTGTGGCTCAAAAGACTTGACATCAGCGCCTTCCACTGGCATGCTGGATGGAGTCTTTCAGGGGAGAAACCTCCGTTCCAAGTTCCAAGTTCCAAGTGCCAAGTGCCAACTTCCGACCGCAAGAACCCCTCGTGCCGCGGCCCACGACGCTAGCGTGACATTTTTCGAGCGTGGCATGGAAAAAGGATGTGGAGGCTGGAAAAGGTAAAAAAAAAAAGGAAAAATTAAAAATAAAAAAATAAAAAATAAAATCAAACGAAATCCAAGAACGCAAGTGCGAGGGTGCATTGGAAGCGCACGATGCTCGGCACAAGGTATCGCGTCAAGTCGTAGGTTTCGTCTGGGGATGGCAAGTTCTCTGAAACCGGAGAGCAAATAACATTCGTTATGCTGCTTTTTTTTTTTTTCCTTCTTTCCTTTCATTTTGTCTTTCTTCGCTCGCCATTCTCCGCTCGGGGCATCACCTGAGCAGAAACAGTCAAGACCAAGACGTCCACGACCGTCATGACCAAGTGGTTGTTGTGAATGTGACAGGCTGCGTTTTCGGGTGGGTTGCTGTCTCGCCATCATATGAGCACGATCCGAGACACGAATAGTCTGTGTCCATGTGCATATGCTGCTCCTCGAATAGGACTCGATGCCGTGATGGGTTGTCGCCGGCGTGTGTCGTGATTGTGCACTGCAATGTGGTACGTGATTCCTGCTTCGCCCCACCAGACATCAAGGTCGACGTCCATGAGCCCGGCCGAAAAGTATGTCCAGGACGCCAGATGGTCTTTTCTTTTTTTTCTTTTTCTTTTTCTTTTTTTTTTCTGGGCCGAGAATGGAATGATCTTCTTTGCCAAAGGATTCTCCTTGGGTCTGTTCACCCACACTTTTTCGAAAATAGACCGATGCACGCACCTGTGACCATTCAATATAATATACACATACATATGAATGTATGTACAAATTCATATATATATATATATATATCGAGTGCAGCACAAGACTGCACGACACACCGCATCTCTCTTTCCCTGGCGCCCTTGCTGCATCGTCTTCCCAGGATATCTGATTCTGACCGCTTCTCAACCCGACCCAACGCGACGAATCGTCCCCGGCCGCATACGACCAACATAACATGTCCATGTCCATGACCATGGCTTTGAACCGCCACCGACAACAAGAGGCGGCCATGCAGCGGGAGAAAACGCACCATGTGCAAGCAGCGTGTCGACGGTCGTCGTCGGCGTCCTCAGCATCGGCGTCGTCCACCTCGTCCGTCTGCTCGTGTGCATCCCCCTCCTCATCCCACAATCAAGAAGCCTCGTCCGAGTCGTCTCCCACCACATCAGCTTCATCATCATCATCCTGGCGCTTCTTCTTTACCTCGAAGCGTCATGGCAGCCCGACAGGCATGGCCACAGGCGCAAACACAGACACGTCATGCGAGGCAAGACGCCGCACCTGCCAAGGCATGAGCACCCAAGACATGCGCGAGCTCTGGCGATGCATGCTCCAACTGCAGCGGCGATACGGGTGCTACAACTCGACGAGGATCGATCTGGCGGTCAATGCGGGCGACGCGGGGCTCGAGCTGATGCGTAAGTTGGTTTTTTTTTTTTTTTCCTTTTTTTCCCTTTTTTTTCCTCTTTTTTTTCTTGACCCCCTTCGTTTTCGCGCTGCTGGTCCTCCCGTTGGCCGTCATGTCGTCATGAATCATTCCAACCGTTGTTTGCCCAAGTCTGCGAGGGGTGGTGAGGGTGGTGCGGGTAACGTCGCGTTGCCTGCGATGCTGCATCCTGAGTGGCCAGTGCCCAGTGGTTCGCCGAAAAGAGGAGTGGAGCTCAACCCACGGGCCACCACTGACCACTGCCAACTGCCTCCAACTGTCCGGCAGCTGCCCACCTGCTAGCGTCTAGCTGCCAGCTGCCATCGGCCAAGTAGGCCCATGCTTTTCCACGGCAGCGCGGGGCCGGGAAGGAGCACTGGGGGCAGCTGCTGCACAACATGCATGGGCCATCTCTGAAAAAGCCAAGATGTGATGCCATCGCCCGTCGAGACTTGCATAGAGCCTGCATGTACAAGCTTGTCGTGCTTGTCTTGAACTCGTCGTCGTCTCTCGGCTAACTCGAGCCCACAAAAAAAAACAAATGCTCTCCATCCAACACAGCCAACCCCTTCATCATCGACACCCTCAACGACTCCCTCGTCGACCTGCCCACTCAGGGCTGGGCCATGCTCAATCGCCGTCTCCGATCCAGAGCTCTGGCGCCCCCGAAAGCGACAAAGACTTGGCCGAAACTCTGGGCTCATGCGTGACTTTTTGGAGTTTGTGCGGCTTGTGCCTTTTGACGGCTTGTGCGCTTTGTCAGCTTTGGGAAGTGTTTTTGTTGGCAGGCAGTCATAATGGTGGGGATTTTCTTTTCTTTCTGTTTTTTCTTTTTCTTTTTCTTTTTCTTTTCTTTTCTTTTCTTTTCTTTTTTCATGTCCTCTTCATCATTCTTCTGGTGTGGTACTGGACGCTGGTCCTGCCGTCATGCGTGTCATTTACCTCCCTCTCCTCTTTGTTCATCTTTTCGTCTTGGTCTTTGAACCCGCTAGCGATACCCTTTGAGCTCAAGAATGCATCCGTTACTATAATTGATATTGTGTTGTCTTTGCCTCCTTTTGGGTGCCGACTTGACCGTGTCTGGCTATGCACAGACCTGTGCAGTTTGACAGTGCCATATTCGCAAGAATTCGATGTGCCGATATGAAAGCCGCCATGATCGCCGCCATGAACACCGCCATCCAAGCATGCCAGTGGAAGGCGCTGATGTCAAATCGGTTCGGTGCCTGTGATACTTGTGTGTGCGCGTCCACCAGGAGCCTTGTGTATAAATGCGGCTAATAAATGACTGCACACGACTTCTATTTTTAGAATCTTCCTCTTTGTGTCAAGCCGTTTTTCCTTGGTCTTCTCTCCCATGTTTCTGTTAGAATAAAACTGAAAGAAAACACACAAGTCAGGGAGCTATTCTCTTTCCTCCATTGTTCTTTGTCCATTCTCACTACCCCTTGTTCCGTCACGCCTTCATATTTTATCATTCCAAAACAGAAAAAAAAATATGGTGTCCTTAACAGCTTGGACATCTGATTGCACGGTCTGCTTGTTTTGATCCCTTTGTCTGCGGCGGCTTCTCTTTGACCAAGACGGAGCACGGTGTCTCTCCCGAGGCGGCTGCTCACACCAGACGACACCTCTTGAAGGCATGAATGCCCAGCTTCCATATCACACGCATCCAACATGACGAAATATCGCATGCGAAATACCGAAATACATCTGAAACTGCAAACAGTCAACACGGCGCCCACCCCTGCACCCCGCCTCAAAGGTCGTGACGAGGGATCCGGTGCGCGTGGGCCGTGGGTAGGTCCTCAGACTGCTTACCTCGTCAGGCACCAGACCATCAAAATGTATTCAGCATCATCAGCTGGCCTGTGACATGAAACCATGAAACCAATGACCCAGTGTGGTGCCATGGGCCGCGCCCCCTTGAAGAGTCATTAATTGGGCCATGTCTCGCCGCGTCTGTGCCCGACATTTGGGCGGTATGTGGGAAAGAAGAGCAGAGGGGGAAATAAATAGGAAGAGAAAAGAATACTTTCAAAGAGAAAAGGACAAAAAAGTCATAAAATGGAAGAGAAAAAAAAAACACATCCCTATTTGTTTTTCTATGTTTTTTTAAAAAGAATTTAAGAAAAAACAAAATAAAATAAATAGTCTTCTACTTCCTCCTAATCCTCCTACTATACTAATACTAAACCGCTAGGAGATATAAACCTATATAAATAGTAATTTATAGTTAATATTAGATATATAATATTAAATATATTATAGTAATAAATACATAGAAAATATTTAGAATCGCTCTTAGTATTTTCATATATAGTCCCTATTTTGGGTTTAGTTTAGCTATTTAGGTAGATTATACTAGCTCTATTTGGCACTAATAAACCGGGGGAATAATGCCCCTTGATGCCGTTACCTACACTAAGCCGGTCTAGGGAGTTAGAGTCGCCGGTGAATGTTCAAGTTTTGGAAATATCTTTTTTTTTCTGCCGCTGAAAACGACCTGTGCAGGTAGAGCTCCGGTTTACCTGGGATACGTTGCTACTCCGGAAGAACGTAGCATTACCACTCGATTCTGGACAAGAATACCTACTCCATTCTTTCGGGCCACACAATGGCCATGGAAACATCTCTTTTGCCATTCATCTGAGAAACTCGCTCAACGTGCATCGGTAGAGAATCGATATCTTTCCGACCCTCCTACGTTTCTCCGTCCCTGGAAATTCTCGCTCCTCGGAGCTGCATTCTTGGTCGAATCACCACAGCATAGTGAAGACGCCAGAGTAGAAATTGTGCAAGGTATCAGTCATCATTTTTCAGGCATTGGTGTACCCCACAAAACACGAATTGGAAGCGGATGCAGATGTGGAAGAAACACAAATCGGAGCGTTGGCGGAAGGAGCGTAAATATTGTGCGCGAACGCAGGCAGGCTAAGGAGGAGCACAACTTCCGGCTTTGTCTTTGAGTCTGTAAGGCGAGGCCGTTATGTGGAGACGCTTACAATCTACCGTATAATGAGTTGACTTTTTTTTTAAAAAAAAAAAAAAGAAAAATACACCTGTACAACTAATTTATGAGCATGAATGTATTGGGGATACAGTTGCAGGAGTATCGTGGTGTGGAGAGACTTTGCACTACAAAGCGGCTGAGAGCCGAGGGGCAGCTTATCAAGACGAAGAGAAGAATGCAGCTATCGAACAAGGCAACGAAAAAAAAAGTAGAAAGAAAAAGACGGCCTCCGAAAAGGGTGACCAAGGGAGAAAGAGAAACAAAACTGCTTGCACAGGAGAAGGTATTAGAAAGAGGGCAAAACAGCGAATGGAAGAAGGGATCGAAAGAGGAAAGGAATGAATATAGTGATGGAAGGAGATGTATTATCGGCTTGAGGGGTGCAAGCCTTGCCCGCCTCTACGGTGCCGATACGTTCGGGCAGCCATATGGATCTTGGATTTGTTGTTCTGCCTTTTCGGGCTTGAAAGGTCGTGGACTTTTTTGTTTGGGTGGGTGCTACGTGTTGGCTGTTTTGTTTGGGCGGGAAGGAAATGGAAACTAAAAGAGACAGAAGGGGGGAATAGACGAAGAAGAAAGGAAGAATAGAGAAGAACTAAAATAATGAAAGATTTTTTTAGAAACGGATCAAGAATAGAATAGAAAAGAAAAGAATAGAATAGAATAGAGTAGAAAAGAAAAGAAAAGAAAAGAAAAAGGAAAGAAAAGAAAAGAAAAAGGAAAGAAAAGAAAAGAAGAGGAAAAAAGAAGAGGAAAAACGAAGAGGAAAAAAAGAAGAGAACAGAAAGGAAAGGAAAGGAAAGGAAAAAAAAAAGACAAGAAAAAAGGAAAGAAAAGAAAAGAAAGCCTAGAAACAGAAGGCAGCCCATACTTGCGAATGCAAACGCCGCGTCTTGTTCAGTGAACGAGTTAGGGGCAGATATCAGACACTAAATCCTGAACAATCGGCCACGGAGAGGCTTTCCTCAGTTCAACCCGATGCATCCTATAAGGTCAACAGCGCTGGATGGGAGACCTCTCTGTATTTCACATTTTGCGACCCCCTGGGTGAGGAATCGCTGAAAGAGTCCATCTATTGAGCCCCATTACGGTTGTGCGCACCATGGCTGGCTACCGTGAGGAAGGAAAAACGAATGGCAGGTTCAAAAAGGGGCGGTTCCGAGAAGGAATCACTCGGTGAAAACTTTCCGGTTGTTCTTGAAGGGAATTTCTCTCCCCTCTTTGCAGCCGGTCTTGATTGCGCTGCAAGACCATGTCTGGGGGGGGGGGGGGGGAGGCATGTGTACTTTTGCCGGGACATTCTCTCGAATTGCTGAGCAGCAGCTGTCTAAGCTAGAGATGAACTTTACGATTCGGAATAGTGTTTCTCCCGCCGTGCATGTCTGACGAGGTGTATATTCCTACCCCTTTCTTCAGCGAAGGGTAGACAATGAGGCTCAGGGACGGGAATGTCGACTTGTGTCCATTGTTGACCAGCGCGGTGGGATGAAGCGATTCACCAAACCCGAAAGGGGAATATATCCGATGCCGCTTTGAAGCACCGACTCTGAAGCTCTGTTCCAAGCAGTCTACGGCGCGGCATTCGCAGTCTCGACCGGCCTATGTTAAAAACATGTCAAGGCCGATGGCCGATAAGGCTGGTTGGCGAAATCTCAGGCCCCGAACGGTGAGCCACGCAATTGCTGCAAGATTATGGTCCTGAAGTCGAAGTTGAGGCACATCGTCTTGCAGGGGGCACCATGTTCTGAGAATGGACGGCTGACGGGGCCGGATATCCGCGAACAATGGACAACTTCTCAGATCGGTGATTGTGGACGGCCAGCATGGCATCAGTATTCGCAACAGCCTTCATACATTGGTCTTTGCAATCTGCTCTGCGGCATGCCCGCCCCCGACCGAGTTGTCCATTTCACTTTATAGTCTTTATCCGTCGCGAGATAAGTGTGCTTAGGACCGCCGATACGCTTCCAAGGCACGACACGATGAGGGCGCTGGGTCACGTTCGACGAGGCTTGGCTTGACGAGCATTCGTTTGACGAGTCTTGGCTCGGCCGACTATCCGCATCGTCATTTTCCAAGGCCCACGTTTGAAGCTGCTGAGGTAGTTTCCACCGAATCGCCCTATGCTTCTCCGGGATCCCCTGGGGCATGCCTCCCCTTGCCCGTGGCCAGTTAGGGCTTCACAGTAGCAGACGAGAAAGCAAAGGGGGGGGTTTTCATGAAAATAAGTCCTTAGCCAGCTTCCAGAAAGCCAAGTGTTAAGAGGACTTGAATCGTCCAAATTGTTCCATCATTGCGATTGGCAGGCGCATCGAGAACGCAGACAGTTCAAAATAAAGTTTTTGGATCAACATCCTGATCATAGTAACCACGGATTACTCTCGCATTAGAGCACGAGCTTTGACAGAATCATCGCGGTAAACGCAGCAACTCCGGAAGCTGTCCCAAGGAATCAGTACATCATTTTATGTTCAATCGGTGGACTACACTTATATTGCGACAAAAGCCAGAAGCTATAGCGCTGCAATAGTACTCGCCGCTGCTGGACATGTACTTGCAGTCAGCCAAAAGTGACAGAATCCTGTTCTTGACAATCGCAATGCTCAGCGAATGCTAGTCCTGTTTACATCAAGAGATGCACGCTTCGCGCTGGAAGGAAAAGGGGGGAATCAATCCAAGATGTCCTGGGCCCGACTGCTGACAAGCGTGGCGGGAGGTTTCTTCGACTTAACCACCGCTGCAGCTACTGCTAGCCACGGGAATCCAACTGGGTGAAGTCTCTGTTCCCTCGATCGTACAAGGGCGTCCCGCGTACCGGCAAGCAGGGCGGAACAGGACAACTTTGTAGCTTCTTTTGGCTTAATCGTATGCTCGAGCCATCTCGCCTGATGACTATACCTCAGGCATTCCCTCAAGCTTGCGTTCTCCAGGGAAGCAGACACCGGCCGAGGTATCCGTCTTCATATGTTGAGCGACTTGATTGATGTTGGACTGGCAGTTCAAAATGTTGACGTGTTGTGGCGATTGCCATCCGCATAGTTTTGGATCATGTAGGACTCAATGGTTTACATGTGGAAAATCGGCACAGAACAATTGAGCAAAGACTCATGCATTCCTCCGGCGCGGTCTCCTTTTCGGGTACATCCATCGAGTGAGTCGTCAAGCTGCTAGTCCAGCTTCTTTATATAATCTATTCGCTGGAATATTTTCCCTTCATCTCCCATGAACACCTTTGGCCCGGACAGTCATGGCAGGTCTGATATAAGACCCTTTAGTTACAATACTTTTTGGTTGGCTACAAATGTTTAGCGACTGGATATCTTCACGCGCAACGTGAACGGGGACATGTTTCGTTGTTTGGCATCTCGAGCATGCGCATCATGGCTCTGTACGCAGAATTCTCCGAGAAGACAGCCCAGGCACGGCGCCAACACGCGATGTACAGCACAGTGTTTTGCTGAAGAGGAAGCTCGCCGCGGACAGGGCATCACGAGAATAAGATGAGGGCGAGTGATGATGCCGTCTGTATCGTCCATGCGAGGCGGTTTGAGCAGCCTACCCTGTCCCCCTGAGCGTCAAGTTCATGGATGTAAAGAATGACCACGATATCGACCGAGCGACCTTCTCGGTGAGCGAGCCATGGCAGGTCCTTTACGCCAAAGCAATGAGCCTTTGGCGGTCGTTTTCAGTTCCGTTTTTGGATAGAGACGATTTGCTTCTACTGAACATGCCATGTATGTGGAGTGGGATGACAATGTTTCTTGACCGCGCTATGTGTGTACCTAGGCATGCAAGCAAACAAACTCCCGTGATCGCCAGCCATATTTCACACTACAGCGAAAAAGTAGCATGGCGCAGGAAGAAGCCCTGGTTGTTGTTCTTCATGTTTCAGAACAGAAGACGCAAATCTGCTCCCATCCGAGACCGATGTTCGGGTATTACTCGCGGGAATGGATGACGCAGTCACGCACTTTTTGATTGCGAAGAGGAAGAGGGGACTTTGTGCTTGGCACGGGTCGTGACATCACTGTGCCGCTGCAGCGTCGGTCGGGACGGGAGAAAAGAGACAGAAAGTAAAGAAAGTAAAAATAAAAAAAGATCAAGGGGACTGACCAGCCCAGTCGTGGACACCGGAGCGGAGCAGGATCGGCAAGGGGGTGGGAGGAGTAAAGCGCGCATGGCATTTGACATTTCAATGATTGGAAGTTGTTGGGTGGTGACGGGACGTTTGTAGATTCGTTTTCGTAGTGGTCCTGCGTTATTCTTTGCTGATTGATTTCATGTGGTCTTTATTCTTCTTATTCTTATTATGATATTTATAATCTTTTTCCAAAACCCTACTGCCATTATCCAGCATCCGGTATTGTACCCAACATATGGATGGCTCAGCTGAGCCACATTACCACCCGCCCGAGCAGGGCACTGCGCGGCAAAACGATCGGCAGGCGGGCGAATTATTCTTGTCTTGCCTTGTTTGGCAAGCCGGTGGGGGGAGTTCGACCCATGATGTCATTGCCACGGACACGATCCCGGTGAAAAAAAAGGAAAGAAAGAAGGAAAAAAAAAAAAAAAAAAAAAAAAAAAAAGAAAATAAAATAAACCAAAGGCAAACAGAAACACGACAAAGTGCAACGGGCATCACGTCCGTGATGGGCTTTGCGGGATGGAACTTTCAAGAATTCGGCGTTTTAGACAACTCGGGCGTGCAATCACTGCTACATCATCGATGTGGCCGATTACGTCGATCCCGTGCTTCGTCAGCCGGGCGGGCAGCGGATGATGGCTGATGATGAATGAAGCTTGCAGAGAGGACATCATTTGTGTACGGGATCGTGACGTCGTCTGCCTCGATTTGGGGACGGAACGGACGAGCGTGACCGAGGGAAAGGGAAGTGGAAGTAGAAAAAAAAAAATTATTACCCCAAAGACGATGCACACGGATCCTGGTCCATCGCGGGGAGTGATTTGCCCACATGCCGCTGCTTTTCATGGTTCTGGCGCGAAAGCTTGACGGCGGGAGACGGAGAATCAGAACAGAAAGGAAAGGTGCTTGTCCTTTCCGTACAACATGTGAACCGAAAACCCAGTCCGCCGGTTTCTTTTCCATCACGCAGGTAGAAAAAAAAAATGAAAATAAAAATAATAATAAAAAATCTTGCAAAAGGCGGTGTATCAGACGCGTGGCATCTCTCTCGCTTCCCCCCTGTCATGGCACCGCGAATATCCAGGATGGGATGGGTTACACCATGACAGCATCGCCTGGCTATCTGTCTCGTATCTATCTAGGTATCTATCTAGGTATCTATCTAGGTATCTATCTATCCATCCATCATCTACCCGCCCAGGTAGCTACGCAGCAGACCAAACACCGGGCAGACAACCAGACATCTCCCTGCGCCCTCGACGACAGCGGGCCGACGCCCAGATCAGGCGCCAGCTTGGATGCTGCATCCGACAAGAATAAATACTGTGAGATAAAATAAGATCAAGGGCTAGTGTCTGGTCGCATCGAACCCCGCCCCGCCAGAAACCCGGCCTCAACCGATCGGCGCTACGGCGACGCTGGGGGGGGCAAAAAAGGGATAAAAAAAATAAGCCAAGAAAAGAAAAGAAGAAACGGAAGAAGAAAAAGAAAACGAAAGAAATCGGGGGTTCGTCCGGAGTGGAAGCCCTGGAGCCTAATGCATGGAGGACGGGATGCGCAGGCAAAAGAGGCCGTGGACGGTGTATTTTTGTATTTTTGTTTTTACCTCGTGTATACCGGTTGTCATAGTAGGTCCTTGGTATCGATTGGGTATCGGCCTAGTACGGAGAACACCTACTAATATTAATATGCCCGTAGATGAAAGCACAAAACCGCATAGACATCAAATCGCCCCAGCACAGAATTCCCCATCGTCCCGTCCTCGGATTGCTCCTCCGTCTCCCTCTTTCCGACCAGCGGGCTGGGGCGTTTCGCTAAGTGCGGGTCGTCGCAGTCCGCCGTCGAGATGGCAGCGGTGCCGTTTGGGTTCAGGTCTAGTATCCGAAGCTGGACCGCTCCATTGGGAGCCAACGAGCAGTTGCGCGGGGGGACAAGAGGGTTTGTGTTTTCTTTTCTTCCCTTTCTTCCTTTTTCCTCCTTCTTTTCTTTTCCTCCCCCTCTTCTTTTTGAAAGCCTATGCCCAGGCAGGACGGTGCAGACAGTGTGGCAATGACACGTAGAGCTGCCCAATGCGAGTGAGATTTGGGCACAGGGGCACAAGGAACGATCCCATCCGACATTTGTCTTTTCATCCTGGATGAGTTGTACCGTCTTGAGTTCCATCCTCTTCTTTCCTATTCGTCTTTAGTCCACTTTGCTGTCACTCTGCCATTTCGAATGCCTCCTCATAATCACATGCCTCGGCGCGGAGAGCACGCCCGCACCTCCTGCTTCTGCTCCCGTCCCAGGAGGCCCCCCTTCTCGGCGGCTCTCATCGACTTTCCTACCCAGGCAGGCGGGCAGCGTGCACGCCTTATTCTGCTGCAGATGAGGCTGCGGGGAGAGGACACCGTGACTCATGTGCGCGTGAAAGCAACCAGAAGTCGAGGGCAGAAAAGAAGAAAGGGTCTGGTGAGTACACGCACACGCACACGCCCGACTGGACCAAAGACGCCACACGGGGTCTGGCCGAGTCAAGTCGAGCACCGTTCAAGTGCTTGGTCCCTTGGTCCCGCCCCGATGCCCAATGACATTGTTGCAGGTGCGATGGGAGCATCAATCATTCTTTGGCTTGTATCCATGTCCATGTTGCCGGTGCGTGAATGCGGCCGATGGACGTTTTTCGGGTCGGCGGGAGGAATGGAAAAGAAATGGGAGGAGGAAAAGAAAGCATGGATGCCACGGCGGGACTGGTATTTGCGCCATGTTGGGCATGTAGAGAATAGAGTAAAAAAAGAAAATGAAAGGAAAAAAAAAAAAGAACAAAAAAAAAATAGAACCAAAAAAATAGAACCAAAAAAATAGAAAAATAAATAAATAGAAACACACACAAAACCACACCAGGACCAAAGACCGGGTCACGCACACGGCGCTCCGGTCAAGGATGCATCAGGGACCGCCTCGTGCAGCTCGGATCGTGCATGCGGCGCGGTGCGGTGCGGTGCGGTGACACAAGAGATGTCAGCAGCTGCTTTGCATGGTGGAGGAATGCAGACATGGCTGTCGGGGGTTTGGCATTATTTTGGTGTTTTTATTATTTTTATTATTGTCATGATCATTATTCACTCCAAGCTATGGGCCTGTCTCGACAGGTGTCCAGTAGATGGCCAGATGGCAGATGGCAGATGGCAGCCAGATGGCAGCGGTCTTCTTGGCACGCCGAAGCTGCGCAAGCAGGCCGTCAAGTTGTCAACCATCTGCCAGCCGCCAGACGTCGGCCCCGCCAGCCGTCATCTGGTCACTGCTGGAGTGTCCCGGTTGCGGCAGGACTTGGAGAACGGCTGGCATGGACTGCTTCCTCGCGATTGGCATGTGCCGCCCCAGCACCATCATCGCCGTCGCCAATGTCCATCGCCATTCCCGCAGTGCACAGTGCGCGATACACAGTGCATGAATACACAAGCCGGCTCGGGTACTTTGGAGCACGCATGCGAATGGAAGCGCCAAGTGTCACTGGTCCAAACTTCTGCAACCCATCGGGACGGCCAAGAGACAAAGACGGCAACTCGCAACGGTGCAAGAGCAGGGCTAAAGGTGGAAGGGGAAAAAAAAATGTTTTTTTTTTTTAAAAAAAAAAAAAAGAAAGAAGAGAGAGAGAGAGAGAGAGAGAGAGAGAGAAGAGTAGACGAG
>AFRA01000968.1:0-14957 GCA_000223055.1 Claviceps fusiformis PRL 1980
TATAAGAACTTAGAATACTTTATAAGCCCTTAGGAAATATTAGAATATTAAGTATACTAAGTAGAGACTCTCTCTTTTTTTAATTTTTACCTTTACTACTAACTAAGCTCTTAAGTAGCCTACCTTAACACACTATCTTACTATAAGTAGGATAAATTAGAGGCCCCTATATTAGCCTAGCTATTACTATATTTAATATTAATTATATACCTATTATAGCTATCCTATGCCCCTCCTACCCTATTACTAAAGCAGGATTAGCCCCTAACTAATAATATAATAATTAACCTATAAGGCTATAATTTCTTTATAAATAACTATTTTTAGAATCTTTAAAATTAAGGTATATAAGCTAATTCTATATATTACTTAAAGATTATAGTAGTATAATTAAAGGCTTAGAGATTTCCTACTAAAGTAGCTATATATTAATAGGTTAAGAACTATATAATTAATGCTTATAAGGCTTTATTATTTTATAGCTACCTTTAGGTATTATAGTATAAGCCCCTAACTACTATACTAATTTAATAGACTTATAACTTACCTTTATTAGGTTACCTAGGAAAGAATATAACCTTTTAGGCTCTTTATTATAATTATTACTAGGAGGGTATATTAATAGATATTGTATAGTATATATAGAATTGCTACTAGTATAGAGCTTATAAAAGCCAGTGCCTATGCTAGGGCCTTCTATAGCCTATTCTAGCGCTAGATAGGTATTAGTTATAAATATTAGTAGATTTTATAACTAACCTTCTAGCTAATTCTTTAAATACCCCTTAGTTTTTAATAATTATTATAAACTACCTTTTTAAGTATATTTAGTTAAAGGCTATAATAAGTATAAGCACTAAAGTATATACTTAATGCTTTTTAAACTATTAGTAGTGTTTCTATAGGTTCTTTTTAAGTATTATATTTAACTATAGCTTAGACTAAGTAAGTAGCTTTTAATTATTACTATACTCCTTTATAAAGACTTAATAGCTCCTTTTTATATCCTATTACTTATAAACTAATAAAAGTATAGAATATATAAATTAAGAGGTTTAGGTAGTTTTATATATTATAGTCTCTTTTGCCTAGATAGACTAGCCTATATACTTAGTATTATGCTAGCTTATGCTTAATAACTATAACTTATTAGTTACTAGCCTTAGTATATATATAGCCTTTTATAGGTTTAATGTTAATTTAGTATAATATATATTAGTTTTTATATAAAGCTAGATATTCTTTAAAGGGTAAGTAGTTTAGTTTCTTAAGTATATTAAATAAGGAATAGCACTTACTTAAGCTACTATTAATTTTACTTAATAATATTAATAGAAGTTCTTTAATTAATTATGCTACCCTATAGAATAGTATTAAGCTAGTAATAAAGTTTAGCTTAGCCTTTATAATATTTAAACCCTTTACTTCAGTAAGAAATTAGACTAAATTATAGCTAAATATACTATACTTAAGGCTTCTATACCCCTTACTATTAAACTAAATATCCTTAGTAGTATTTACCTTATTTTTTATATTAATTTAATTAAATATATAGTAAATAATTTACTTTCTTTCTAAGTCTTACTTAACTTTTAATTAAGCTTTATTTAGCTTTAAAATAATAGTATAAATATACTTTATAAGTATTAGGTTAAGTCTATCTTAGCTATAAAGAATACTAAAGGTTAAGGTAGCTACTATAATATATTAGTTAAATAAGTTAGCTATATATAGCTAATATAGAAGCTACTTAAGAACTTAAAAAATACTAAGGCACTAGTAAATTTTAAAGTATAATAAAAAGATATATATTTTAATAATAAACTAAGGGGGGTATACTATAACTTTTAATTAATACTATATAGTATATTATTTAATATAAACTTTAATACTATTAAGCTCTATATAAGCTTTAATTTAATTATAATATTTCTATACTTTATTATTACTTAGGTAAGGTTATTAGCTAAACCCTTCTCTTTTTTTTTTTTTTTATAGTACTTAGCTAATATAGCTATAAAGGGTAAGCTAAAGGGGGGTAAAGGGGGTAACTTTTAGCTAGTAGGAGATAAGTTAAGCCTTTATAGTATAGGATTAAGAATACCTAAAGGTAGCTTAAGTATAAATATTATAAATATTTAGAGCTAATAAATAGTAAGTAGTATTATAGTATTAGTAAAAGAAAGTATATTAATAGTAAAAAAAGGTATAATAATAGTAAAAAAGGGTATTATACTTAATAAAATAAAAAAGGGTAGTATAGGTATATATACCTACTCTTTTAAATATAGTAATAAGTAAGCTAGTAAGAAAGGCTAATATAACTAAAGCTAAGTAAATAAATCTTAATATATAGGTATTAATTATTTAACCTAATACTATACCTTAAATAACTAAGTATTAGTATAGTTAATACTAGTTTTTAATAAGTAAATAGTAATAGGATTAATAGTAGAAATAAATAGTAAATATAAAGGTATCTTACTAATAATAAACTAGGGTTAGGCTAATAAATAAAAGAATAGTATAGGTAAGAAGCTAGTAGTAATAATAAGTATAGTATACTTCTTTATAGTATATAAGGTAGTAATAAAGTAATTATATAAAGCTTTAAATAGTTTATTTAAAATAACCTTTTTTTCCTTACTATTAAGGGTATTATAAGTAAGAATATAAAGTATTTTTATAGCCTTACTATAGTAAATAGCTATTATTATTTTATAAGTAAGGTAGTAAAGAGTAAAACTTTAGGTAAATATAATAGTATTCCTTATATAAATTAATTTCCTCCTTTAGCATTCTTTATAAAAGTACCTAAGGCTTAGTATATATAAAAATAAGCTATTATTTACTATATAAAGAATATAAAATAGGCACTAGATATTTAGCTAGGAGAGATTTATAGAGGTATATAACTTATTCTTTAAGTTACCTTTTATTTTATAATAACTTAAAATATAATAGCTATTTAAAGGTAAAGAAAAAGGAGAAGGAGTATTAGTAATAGTAAATATAATCTTATAACCTTAGTTTTTTAAAATAAGTAAAGTAATAGGGATAGGAAAGCTTATTATTTAGATTTAGTAAATAATAGTAGTAGATTATTTATTATTATTATAAAAAGTATATAGAGAAGATATTAAATAATAATAGAGAATAAATAGGTATTAATTAATATCTAAATAAAAGGCTTAATATATATAGAATATTAGTAGTAAGGATAATAATAAAATAATACTAATAAGCTTAAGGGAGCTAATTAGGAGATTTATAGTTAATATTTAAAATATAATTAGCTTACTAATTTAGGATTTTTTATTTAGGTTTTTATTTTAGGTTTTATTTTATTAATACTAGGCACTAAATTAGAACTAGCTAGGATATATAGTTCTACTTAGTAGGGTGCGTTACTTATAACTTAATAGTATTATTATAACCTAACTATTTACTAACTATTTTATAGCTAGGGAATAGTATAGTAAGGGGCTATATAATAAATTTAAGCTAAAGGCTTAAATCCTTAGTAAAATAGGAAAGGAGTATATAAGGAGTATATAAGGTAACCCACCTTACTTAGAGAGTAAACCCTATAAGTATACATTATATATAAACTAGACATATAGTGGAGGGGGATAGTAACCTTTCCTTCCCCCTTATAGATAATAATAACTTCATCGACACTAGATTGCAGTCGCCATCTAGGCTAGTCCATAACACTAGCTACTTAAAATATAATGATAATATTTTTAAAATAGTATTTTATTCTTAACTCTCTAAGGCCTTAACTATAATTAAATAATACCTATATTTAATAAATGAATAGTATACCTAAAACTAAAGGGACTAATATTATATTAAATATAATATAAAAGTAAACTAAAGTTTAAATATTTTTAAGAAAAAGCTTTATATAAACTTTACTTTTAAGCTTAATAATATTATTTAAATAGAAGGTACTATTAATATTAATATTTATTAAGTATACCTTTAAATTAGCTTTATATATATATTCTTTTATAATTAGGTTTCCTTATAACTTATTATTAATTAAAGCTAATGTTAATAAACCTTCTAAGTTTTTAAATTAAACTTATAAGTAAAGGAGATCTTATAAGTAACTTACTATTATATATAAGTAAATAACTTTATAAAATCTCTTTCTTTAATTCAACTTTTAATTAATTTAAACTAAATAGAATTTTATATAATTAAATAAATTATAGCTTAGTTAAAGTAAATTAGTATAAAAAGTACCTATTTCTAGCCTTTAATATAATTACTTTTATAAGGTATTACTAACTTTAAGTATAAACTTACTAATTTATTATATAGTAAGTTTATTAGTATTTTTTTTATTTTACTTGTTTATAAATTTAGTTATAGTTTTATTAACTTAGCTTATTATCCTTTACTTAAATAATTTAGATATTTTCTAGTATTAATACTTCTAAGGTTAAATTACTTGAGCTAACTTAAATAACTTATTATAATAAAATACCTTTTTAATCTCTTTAGTATAAGTAGTATACTTATTAATAGCTAATTTAGCTAAAGATAAAAAAAGCTTAAATAAATTATATAAGCTTATACCTACCTTTTTACTAAAAACTTCTTTATAAAGCTAAGTAATAAGTTAGTTTTATAATATTTCTTTTTTATTACTTATAATACTTAACTTTTTTTTTAAACTACTTTATAAAGGCTAGCTATAATTTTTATTAACTAAAGGTTTATTAAAAATCTCTTTAATTTATACTCTGTTTAGTATATTAATATTAATAGCTATATTAGTTATATTAATATTTTTAACTTTTTCTAAGGTTATTACTTTTTATTATAAATTATAGCTTTTTTAATAATACTTTAGTAAGTATAAGCCTTTATTACTTAAGTTTATAGAGTAAAAGGTTTAATTACTTAATAATATTATTAAACACTCATTTTTTATTAATTAATATAATTTAATAGTTTATAAGGATATTCTTATACTTTAGTATTTATTTTATGAAATAATTAATAGTATAATCTTTAAAATGCTAAACCTAAAAAATAACTAAATAATAAATATAACTTTTAGTATTAAGAAATAAATTATAAAATATAAAAAGAACTTAACATTTTTATAAATTATTTTTAATTATAAGAATTTAAGCTTAAGAGTTATATTATATAAACCTAATCTTTTAATTATATTTTAAGAAGTTATAATAATTAAAATAATAGCTTTCTTTATTATAGTAAAAGTAGTAATTAAACTAATATTTATAGGTATTAAAGATATTTAAGTAAATGTTAAAGTATTCTTCTTACTCCTTAGTTTATATTATATTGTAGAATATAAAATATAAAAAGCTTAGCTTTTTATTTATATAGTATAAGGGATTATATAGTTATACTTATCTTTAAAGTACAGTAATTTATAGTTTTTCTAGCCTCTTTACTAAAGTATTTATTTAGCCTTTATAATTATTATTTTCTTTATTATTTTAAAGTATTAATAAAAATAAGTTACTTAGTTTAACTCTTTTTATTTAGGTTTTATTAATAATAAAAAACGCTAGCTAAAGGACTTTTTTATAATTAAATAGTTAATTATTAAAGTAAGTATTAATAGTTTTAGCTAAATTATATTTTTTAAGCTATAGGTATATCTTTATTTAATTATTTAGCTGATTTTATAAAGTTTTATAACTTTTATAAATAAATAATTTTCTACTAATTCCTTACTTATTTATAAAGCTAATAATAATATAATTAAGAATAGCTTTATAAATATATATAAACTATATTAAAAAAGTTTTTTAATTATTAAGAAATACCTTTAATATTAATACTTTATACTATTATAGCTATAAGTAAGTATTAAAGAATATTTAAAAATACTATATAATAAGCTTTTTAAGCTAATTTATTATACTTTTAGTTCTTTTTTAAGAAGTAGCTTAATACTAAAAATATAATACCTTTTTAGCTTTCTACTAAGTATATATAATTATAAAGGTTTTAATATCTTTATAAAGCTTAAGAGTAATTTCTTTTTTAAGTATTTAGTATTACTTATTATTAAAAAAACTAAAGATATATATCTTAACTTTAAAGTCCTTTAAAAAGTTAATAATATTTTTTTTTATAAATTAGTTTATACTATAGTTACTTTAAAAAAATATAAAAGCACTTTATTTATTTAGAGTTTCTTTAAGGAGTTTAGTAAAAATATTTAAGGTAAGTTTTTCAATAAAACTATTAAAAGTAATTATAATAATAAAAAAAGGGTTGTTAACTTAAGCTAAGTTAAAGGTTAATTATTTTAGACTAACTTAGTTAAAAAAAAGTTTAAAGTTAATAATACTTACTTAAGTTAATCTTTAAAGCTTATATTATTAAATATAAGTATAGATAATAAATAGATTAATTAATTAAAAGGCTTTTTTTTATTTATACTTTTTTCTTTATAAATTTTTATTATATTATTATTTAATAAGCTTAATTAAATTATTATTTTTATTAACTCTATAAATTAAAACTAAAATTCTAATAAGTATACTTGAAGTTATAAATAAAATAATACTTATAATAAGAATAACTATATATAATTCAGTAAAATTAGGTATAATTAAATAATTTATAGTTTTATTTATTTTAATAAAAGAAAGACTAGTATTTTAAATTGGTTTTAATAAGACTTTTAATAAGCTTTTTCTTTTTTTTAATAAATTAGCTTTATAACTTTATATTTTAAAGGCTAATAGCTTTAATTTAAATTAAATATAATATTACAATAAGTAATTTCTTATACTAATTAAGTTTTAAACTATCTTTATACTTTTAATTAAATAATTTAGAAGTTTTATAATAGGTTTCTTATAGTTATTTATTTTAATTTTATAAGTTTAGTTAGTTATAATAAGGTTTAACTCTAAATTATAGCCTTTAATTATATATTATTATCTCTATAAAATAAAATAAGTTATATAAAGGCTACTTAACTTACTTTACTTAAATAAAACTACTATTTATAATAAGAAAAAAAAGAATATATACTATATACCTTAAGTTAAGGGTATATATATAACTAAAGCTATCTTTATTATATTCTAGATTTCTTAAGTATATAGATTTAGCTTTAAAGTTATTAGGGCTATATAAAAGAAAGATAATTAAATAAGTCTTTATTTAATTAAATAGTTTAAATTATTAAAGGATAGAATTATAGTAATTATAAAATAAAATATAAATAATTATATTATAGCAGTAACTAGAATTATAATAATTAATAGTATTATAGTAATAAATACTTCTATACCTATACCCTAGAAACAAAGAATAGAAAAACAAATACCTTTCTAACTATTTAAGGGCCTAAAACCTATTTATATTATTTAATTAAATATTTTAATTATATTATGCTAAGGTCTTATTCCTTTAGCCACCATAATGACTTCTTCTAAATAACTGCAGTCCATATTCCTTCTCCTGCAATATAATAGCTATATATTATATAGCGCCCCTATAGTATAGCTACTATATATTTAGCTATTATAAGGAGGGGCAGTAGACTTACTTAGCGCTATTAGAAGCTATATAGGAATGCTATATTAACTGCTTAGAACCTTATTCTAGATAGTTCTATATATATAATATTATAAATAAATAATAAAACTATATATATTTAGTATACCTAGCATAGCCCCTTGCCTTTACTAAGCCTCCTAGGAGGCCTTACTATAAAAGCAAGTTAGTAAACTATATACCAACTTTCTAAAATTAAGACTAGAATTAATATTATAATTATAGGCTACTATAAAGGCCTTTCTAAGTTAATAACCTATAGCTACTATAAAGCTAAATAAGCTAAGCCTAACCTAATACACTATATAAAGTATATTGTTGAAAATAACAGGGTTATTTACAGGGGATTCCTCACCATTAGTTCTATAATTATAGCGCTAATAGAAGCACTTTATAGGGGGCTTTGTAAGCCAGTGCAAGCCGGCAAGCATGCGCGCGCGCGGGTGGCATAACTACGGAATTCCGACTAAAGGTTACGTGTGCGTGGGCTTATAGCTGTAAGGTCCCTATAAATCCTTACTTTTTAACCTTTTCTGCCTATTTTAATAGTTATATAGTTAGACTAATAGCTATAAGGTAGGCCTAGTCTTTAGGTTAGATTTATAAGGTAACTAGTAAAGATATAGAGGAATAGATTAAAGAATATAACTAAGCTAGCTAATAGCTACTTAGTTAAGGAATATAGCTACCCTATAATATATATTTTTTACTATTTTTTCTTAATAAAAAGGAATTTATAAAAAGTCTTAAGATTAAATTCTTTATTACTAAATTCTAAGCTTTCTTTCTATATAAATATTTAAAAATTAGTTTTTTAGTATTATATATTAATTTTTATTAAGTTAACTAATTATAAGTATATTAGTAGCTAATTTATATAGCTATAAGTCTATTTTTTTATTTTCCTAAATAAATAAATTTTATAGAAAATAAAAAGTAGCTTATAAAGCCTAGCTAGTAATTAGAATTTACTAATAAGGTTAGTAGGTATATAAAAGAAGGAAGTAAAAAACCCCCTTATAGCTACTAACTATATAGACTATTAGAATTACTTTTACTAGCTATATATACCTATAAAGTTAGATATTAGATATAATTTATTAAATATTATTATTATAAATTCTTTAGCGAATTAAATAGTGCTAAAAGTAATATAAAAGCTTCTATATTTTATAAGATATAGTAGACTGTAGCTTACTATAGTGCTTTACTTTACAGAGTAGTGGATTTATATATATATACTTACTAAGCCTACTACCTTAGTAAGCTATACTCTATAGCACTTACCTCTATTATTTCTAATAGGTTATAAGCCTAAAAGAAAACTTTTAGTATTTAGAAAATTTACTAAATTTTTCTATAATAAAGGAAAATATTACTATATTTATAAAGAGTGTAAAAGCTACTTATTTCTTTTATAAAAAGAATAAATTCACTAAAAAGAAGTTTTTCCTTTTATAAAATAAGAAAGAATATAGTATAGAAGAATTCCTACTTTTATAAAGATTTAGGATTAGTAAAAAAGGGGATATTTTACCCTATAAGAACCTCTTATAAATAAAATAAAAAATAAATTATAGAAGACTTTACTTCTATAAAAAATAAAGAAAGATATAGAAGAGTTCCTACTTCTATAAAAGAAAGAGATATATAGTAACCTTACTATAATTTAAAAGACTGCCTTCTATAAAAGAGCAAAAAGAAGAATTCCTACTTCTAAAAATATTAAATAAAAAAAATAAAAAAAAAATTAAAAAAACAAAATAGATTTAAGAGATTTAAGCTAAATTGGCTAAGGGGTCCCTACCCTAGAGCAGTTGTGGGCAGAGCATGTAAACTAATAGATTTTATAATAAAATAATAATATCTCTAATATTTTAGAAAAATTAGAAATATTAGCAGCTGCCGTTACCTCTGCCCTAGCTATAGCTTTAGAACCTATAGCTAAGCTAATACAAGAAAAACCTTAGGAAAGCTCTAAAAATTCTAATATTCTAAACTCTTTTAATAATTTTATTATTAAAGAATTTAATAAGAGGGTTTATAGCTTTCTAGAGGGGGCTAGGCTAAAGGGGCTAGAAAATTTTAATTAGTAGAAGCAGGCCCTAAATATCTAATTTAGGGCACTAAGAATGCCTAATTTTTTAGAAAATCCTAGTATTGCTAAAAACCTTAGCAATCCTAATTAAGCTATAATTCTTATGCTTTTAAGAGATAGCTGCATTAAAGGCCCCTAAAATGCTATAATTTAGCAAAAAGACCCCTTAGAGGTATATAGTGTTTTAATCCAGCAGTATTCTTAGAGTTCTGAAATACAGTGTAGTACCCTTTATAATTAATTTCATAGCCTAAATTTCTAAGGTTATAAGGGGTCCTTAGAGTCTTTTAATGCTTTATTTCATAACCTACTAGCTAGGCTAAATTTAGTAAGTGTTTTTATAAAGCCTATAGACTAAGTAAACCAATATTTATAAGCTCTAAAGTTAACTTTTCCTTAATAGGCTAAAAGGTAATGTTTTTTTATAAGAACTAATAGGGCTTTAGGGGCCTTTATAGGGGCACTAAATTTATAATTTCTTATAGCTAATTTACTTAAAGAGCAAAGGGATAAGAGCTCTTTAGTATTTAAAGCTTTAAATTATAGAGCTACTACTTCTAAAGAATCTATATATAGAGGCTCTAAAGAAAATAAGACCTCTAAATATCCTAATAAGAATAAAAAGAAAAAGAAGAATTCCCTTTAAGAAAATAAGGGAAATTCTAACCCTAATTCTAAGAAAAAGGGGAAAAGTTAGGGTAAAAAATCCTCTAAAAAGGCTAAGGATAATAATAAGGGTTAAGAGGGATTCTTTATGCTAGGAAATTTTAACCTTTCTTTAGAGGCTTTAAAGCCCTATAAAAGACCTAATAGCCCTAGTGCTAGCAGTGATTCTAATAAAGATTCTAGTATTTATTCTTAAGAATCTACTACTCTTAGTAAAGCTAGTACTAAAGTCAATAAGCTAGAGGATAAAATATCCTCTAAAGCCTTTAATTTCCATAATAAAGAGATAAAAAACTCTCTTCTTTATAATATAGGTTTTACTATTTACTTAGTTAATTCTAAGGAATATTTTATAAGTTATATACCTTATAAAAAAGGGGAAGCTAGGCCTATAACCACTAGTGGTAGTTCTATCTATCCTAAGGGATACAGAAAGGCTAAATTTTTGGTTTTATATTAGCAAAATCCTAATAAATACAGGCCCCTAGTTCTATAAAATACACTATATTTTCCTAAATTAAATATAAATATAGTAAGCGGACTAAAGGACTATTTAGCAGGGAGCTGTATGTATAAGAATTCGCTATTCTTAGCTAATAGGTTTTATATTAGTATTTTAAACGTTAAAAAGTATAGATTTTTTATCTAGCTAGAGAATACCAATACCCCCCTTTTAAAACCTCCTTCTAGCTACCCTTATAGGCACTATAATCGTTATTTTAGTTATATAGTTACTAGTTACCCTATAGAGGTCTAAATTCCCTCTAAGGAACCTATATAGGCTAAGGAAGCTCTAGAAATTAAAGAATTAGAGAGTTTTAACCTAAAACCCACTAATTTAGTAGCAGTTTCTTTGCTAAAGCTTATAAGCTAGGCACCTAAATTTATAGAAGTCTTTCCTTTTAATATAGAGCTATTAGAGGCCCCTAGAAGAATTATAGAAGAGGCTTTAGCGGATTTAGTATCTAAAAATTCTGCTAAGATAGGCCTTAGGCCTTTAATAGCTCCCTAAGAGGCCTATAATTCTTAAAAGGCCTAGTAGGGAGCTATTAAAGAAGGTGTTATAGTGGCTAAAAAAGAGCTTATAGAGGATCTTATAGAAGACCCTAAGCTATATTTATACTAAAATTTGCTAAGATTAGCTAGAATTTAGTATATTAGACTAGGGTACCTAGATCTACTATTACTAAAGAAAACTAGCTTATTAGCTAAGAAAATCCCGGATTTTTCTAAGGTTAAAGAAAAGGATTTTAACTACTTAACCTATAATTAAACAAAAGCAGTTAGAAGGCCCTCTAAAACCCTAATTCTAAACCCCCCTAGGGCTTTAAATAGACTAAAGGGGGATATAGTAAAGATAAGCCCTATGCCTTATAATAAGCACCCTATATGCCTTATTCTAGTAGACTAAAAAACTAGATATAAGTAGCTATTTTCTTTGCTAAATAAGGAAGGCCCTACTGTTTTCCTAGCTATAAAAGGGTTTTTTAGATCCCTAAAGCTTAATTTTAATACCTACCCTAAATATCTATATTTTAATAAAGGTAGAGAGGTTAATTCTACTTACTAGCAGTAGCTAGTAAAAAAAGGGATAAAATTTACTACTTCTTCCTCTTATATTTATAAGCAAAATAGGCTAGCTAAGAGGGCTATCTATATTATAATAGATAGACTATAGGCTACCCTACACTAGTCTGGTTTACCCTTATATCTATAGAATTTTATTATTTTTGCTATTATAAATCTTGTAAATATAATAGTAAATTCCACAAAACTAGCTAGCCTAGCATAATTATTAGCCGCAGATTTTAAAGAAAATGCCCTAATTACCTTAGAGATTAGCCCTACTAATTATAAGAGTATAAGGGCTATTAGCTCTTATTATAAGGTTTTAATTCCTATAGAATAAAGACCTAAAGCTTAAAAACTAGCCCCTAGGACTATTCCTAAAAGGTTATTAGCTAATTTAGGCTCTAGAGCCTACTTAGTTTATATTCCTTCTAAAAGACTAGTTACTAAAACTAGCTTTATAAGAATTATAGAACCTATAGGCCCTATAAATTTAAGCCTCCCTAGGTCTTCTATAGGGGATATCTCTTTAAAGAGGGATCTAAGTGCCCCTTAGAACCTTCTATAGAATAATTCCTTAAAGGGGGAAAATAACTAAAATAGTAGTATTCTTATTAAGGATTACCCTATAGTATCTTCTAATTAGATAGTTAATAAAGAGCCTAAATTAATTTAGAGTCCTAGGGACCTAGGTTTAGATAAAAATTAACTAGATAATTTAGATAAAATAGATATTAATTTAGTAGCCCTTTTTAAGGAAATCTACTATAAGGCATAGTTAAAGGCTAAAGAAAATAGGCTTAATAATAGCGCTAAGCCTAAGTCTTAGAAGCAAGCTTTAGTAAGCCTATAGAAAAAACAGTAGCTATAAGCTATTTTTAGTAAATTTAAGCAACTTTTAAAGGCAGGCACTTTTAAATTTATAGGAAAAGAAAATATCCCTAAGGGCTGGAGAGTGCTAAGAAATAGGCTTATTTTAAAGCTTAAAAAGGATAAAGAAAATAATCCTTTAAAATATAAGGCCTAACTTATTACTAAAGGTTTTATATAAATAGAAGGCTTAGATTATACTAATACCTTTACTGCTACTAGTATTCCCCCTAGCTAGTGAATACTATTAGCTATAGCAGCCTAGGAAAACTAGGAAATAGAGTAAGTAGATTTTATAGGGGCTTTTCTTAATAGCTACCTAAAAGAGACTATTTATATATAAATTCCTAAGGGATTTGTTAAATTTCTTAAACAAAATCCATAACTAGCTAAGCTAGCTAAAAAATTTAGCTATAAAGCTACTAAGGACTTAGTTATTATACTAAGAAAATCCTTATATAGCTTAAAGTAAAGCTCTAGAGAGTGGTAATAAACCCTAACCTTAGTTCTTAAAAACCTAGGTTTTAGCCCTCTTACCTCTAACCCTACTATATTTTATAATTTAAAAACATATACCTTTATTATAACTTATATTAATAATTGCCTTTTAATAGGGGTAGATTTGTAATATATTAAGGAGCTTAAGGAAGCCCTTTATAAGGCTTACCTTATAGAAGATAAGGGCCCTATAGAATTTTTCTTAGGGGTTTAAATTTAGCATAACTAAAAAAATAGGGTCCTAAAGATACACTAAAAGCAGTATATTTTAGAGGCCTTAGTACATTTTAAGCTAGAAAATTGTAAATCTATTAGAATTCCGCTGCAGCTAGGGGTCTTAAAACAATAGCTTATTAAGCCCTTTATATCTAAAGAGGATATAAAGGAATATTAGAGTATTATTAGTACTATTATATATCTTATGCTATTAATAAGACCTAATATTGCTTTTACGCTACAGTGGCTTTTAATAGCCCTAGCTAGCCCGCATTTAGAGCATTTATATACTACTAAAAACCTACTAAGATACCTTTTAGGTACAAAGGATTTAGCTATTATTTATAAGGGCCCTACCCCTATAAATAACATTAAAGCCCCTAAGGCTAGCCCTAGCTCTAGCTTAGTTACATTTTATAATAGTGATTTTGCTAGAGATAGAAGCTCTTCTAAATCTACTTATACTTATCTTTATAAGCTAGTAGGGGGCCTAATTAGCTAGAAATCAAAGAAGGCTAGCACTATAGCCTTATTAATAATAGAAGCAGAGTCTGATGCTATTTATAAGACTTTCTAGGAGCTTTAGTGGCTTAAAGGGGTTTTAATAGAGCTAAAAATACTTATAAAACCCCCTATATAAATTTTCTATAATAACTAGAGAGCTATAAAAACCGCTTATAACTCTGCTCTTTATAGCTATACTAAGCACACCCTCTTAAAACTTCAGTATAACTAATAACTAGTTTTAAAAGGGCTTACTAAAATCGCTTACCTAGATACTAAGAAAATGCCTACTAATGGGCTTATAAAGCCCCTTATAGGCCCTATACACCTTATTTTCTTAGAGCTTATAGGTCTAAAACCCCTATAATTTATTGCTAAAGGCTATAAAAACAACGCCTAGCTAAAGGCATAAAAATAAGAAAAACACCTAGAAAATTAAAAATAAGTATAAAAATAAAGAAAGAATAAGGTCCCTGCTTTTAATAGTAATGCCTTTATAAAATACTATGCCTTACTATAGTAAAAAGTTACTTACCCTAGAGCCCTAATTTTAAGCTCTATAATTCTATAATTCTTTTTTATTTTAGAATTGTCCTAGATTTTATATAACTTTTTCTTTTGCTTTCGCCCTTAGCGCCCTTATAATAACTATCCTTAATACTTCTTTAGAGGGAGTGTTAAAAATAATAGGGTTATTTACAGGGGATTCCTTACTATTAGTGCTATAATTATAGAGCTAATAGAAGCACTTTATAGGGGGCTTTGTAAGCTAGTGCAAGCTGGTAAGCATGCGCACGCGTGGGTGGCACAACCATGGAATTCTGACTAAAGGTTATGTATATATAGGCTTGCAGCTGTAAGGTCCCTATAAATCCTTACTTTTTAACCTTTTCTGCCTATTTTAATTATTATATAGTTAGACTAATAGCTATAAGGTAGGCCTAGTCTTTAGGTTAGATTTATAAGG
>AFRA01000969.1:0-14954 GCA_000223055.1 Claviceps fusiformis PRL 1980
ATATATATATATATATATATATATATATATATATATATATATATATATATAAACAGGCATAAAAACGAAATTCTCCTTGCCACCAATTTTCCTTTCCGTTCTGCTCATGACTTGTCCATTACTTAAGCAGCGCCTCCATCATCAAGAACAAAAATCATCAAAAATCGTCTCAATCATCTCACTTGCTGTCATGCTTTTCACCCACGCGCTCTTGCTGCTCGGCAGGACCAGCCTCGGTATCGCTCTTGAGTCCCAACTGCGTCGTGTCCCAGCCATGGCTCTCGAGAAAGTCTCGGAATCGCTTGTCCTCCTCCACAATGGTGTCCTGTGCAATGTTGGGAATGAAGAAAAAGGCCACGAGCGCCGACAAGATGCACAAGCTAGAGGCCACCCAGAAGGGGTACTGGGCCGACGCGATCGTGTCCTCACCGCCGGCCGCCTGGATATACGGAAACACAAAGGTGCCCACAAAGGCGCCAATCTTGCCCACCGCCGATGCGATTCCGTAATATCGCCCGCGGACTCCCGTCGCGCACGTCTTGGCGGCCAAGAGACCAATGTTGTTGCCGGGACCGAGCTCGCCCAGCGACAGGAAGATGCCGTACAGGACGGCGAAGCCGGCAATGTGCGTCTTGATGGAGCCGTACACGCCGGCCATGATGTATCCGACCAGCGCCTGGGCCACGACGCCGACAATCAAGGTGTACTTGGGGCCAATCCAATCCGACACAAAGGCGCCGATGATGGTGCCCGGGAGATAGAACATGTTGATGACCGTGTTCCATCCAAACACGGTCGTCAGTGGCGCTTCGCTGCCATAGATTCCCTGAAGAATGTCGCTCGAGTAGATGCCAAACGCATAGCTGCTAAAGTCGTACAGGAACCAGATGAGACTGACGCAGAAGAGGCGAAACCAGTAGAATCGCGCAACGAGAAGGTAGGGTGTATTCTGTTTCATCGATTCCTTGGCGAACTCCTGGGGTTCCTTGAGCCTTAACCGCAAAACAAAAAGGATCAGAGGGAAGATGACACCGATGCCCAGACTGGTACGCCAGATGGTTTCGAGATGGCTGCTCTCACACGCAGCAGCGACAAGGTCTATCATGGGGAGATGTTTTCATCAGCTTGTGGTTCTTCTCGATTTGGAAGCCTGTGAAGCAGTGGCCGGGCAGACTCTCTACTCTCACTGCAGGCGCAAACTGGTCACTTCTTTTCAAATCTCATACGTACAAGGAACAAAGGCACCAATGACAAAGCCCCAGTCGATCATGGTGTTTGTAAACAGGATGAACCATCGGTTACGGGTACCCTTTTTCAGCTCGCCGGTCGACTCTGCGCATCCGACACTGCCAGCAGGATACTCACCTGGAACATATCATACGTTAGCTTTACAAAAATGTTGGGACGGGAAAGGGGAAAAAAAAAAAAGGCTGGAATTGTGATGAGTGGCTCGACGAACCTCCAATGCCGATTCCAACGAAAAACCGCCAAGCGGCCAACATGTTGAACATGCCGACGGGCTCGCCGTTGTAGTACGAACCAGTCGCCAGGGCGGTGAAAACAATAAGAATCACGGTCGATGTCATGAGGGCATTGGTCCGGGACCAGTGATCGCAGGCGAACCCAAAAAGCAACTGTCCAAAGACTGTGCCGGCAAAGGCAATGTCGGCAACATATTTGGCGGCAGTCGAGGATTTGTACACGGCGCCGTACTGGAGTTTGAGGACTGTGTTGACGGAGCCAATGACCTGTAGACGTGGGACGATGTCAGTTTTGCGCTCAAACAATGTTTCCTTTCTTTTGTTTTTCTTGGGAAAAAAGAAAGGAAAAAGAAAGAAAAAGAAAGAAAAGAAAAAGAAAAGAAAAAAAAAGAAAAAAAAAGAAAAAAAAAGAAAAAAAAAAGAAAAAAAAAAGAAAAAAAAAGAAAAAAAAAAGAAAAAAAAAGAAAAAAAAAAGAAAAAAAAGAAAAAAAAAATCAAGTAAAGACCAACATTGTTGATATAGCCGTCGGAGAATAGACCAGCACCGCAGGCAAACACAGGCAACGCAGCCTCGAAAAATGTCTTGCTCGTGGTCCCGAGGTCGAGAGGTGCTTCTTCAAGAACAGGAGTCTCCTGGACCTGAGTGTCCGTGGATTCCTTCTTCGAGCGGCCAAACATGGCGGGGTACCGGTGCCCAAGTGTCTGAAGGCGGGGCTTCGGGAAGATGTCTCACGAGGGAGTCAATTGAGGTAGCATAAAGACAGTGCAATCACGCGCAAGAGAGAGAAAAGAAAGGAGGAAAGAAAAGCGTGAAAAAGAAGACGGGGGGAGACTTTAGAATAAGACGGTACGGGACTGCAGAGTCCAGGTAAGGGGAGAAAAAAAAAAAAAAAAAAAGAAGAGAGACAAAAGGTCAGAGTGACCGTCGACGCACGTGTTCTGGTATGAAGCGGTTTCCTGTCAGATTTGGTTATCTATGGCGATTTCAGGCCCCCAGCTTCTCATTGGACGGGTGTATCAGGGGGCAGTTGCTCCCAGAAGACAAATCTTGCAAGCTCAACAGCGTAAGCATGTGCCCAATCAGCCGGGTTTTTTTTTCCTAGCGTGGTCTGGTTGCTCGTCGTCGGTTGACGGCCAAAATGCAAAAAAAAAAAAAAAAAAGTGCCCAAGATGCCAAAATGACAAGATGCCAAAATGCCAACATGGCCGGGTGGGTATACCATGGATCCCTCGAGGACCCACATTCCCGACCACAATGGCGCTCGCGCTTTGCTGATTGGACACGGGGCGTTCGAACGAGGCACTGGGGACATGGCCGAATGGGCTTGTCCCGTCGTCGAGTCGAGTGGGACGGAGATGGGATGGTGGGATTGTGGGATGGTGTGGGATGGTGGAAATGGTGCGGAGCGGCCGCAGCCGTCGAGGAGTCAATTGGAATGGCGGAATGGCGCACGGGGGCGGCCAGGGTCGTGTTTTTTTTTTTTTTTTTTTCTCTTTCGACATCTTTGGCTCTGATCTCACTACCAAAGAGTCAAGGATGGCGGAGAGGGGGGAAAGGCCCCGGTCGATATCACAACTTAGTCTGGAAGTCAAAAGCACATCCCAGCCGTTCTTGCCGACATGTGTCTCCTGTACTGGTCAGCCAATGGAGTTGATGAAGACACACCTGCTCGATGTGTTAGGGCTGGCTAGTAGGTAGTTTCGGGCTTTGGCAGGGCGGTGAGCTGGTCAATGCTCCTTGTGGTCCATGGAGCCTTCTAGAACCGAACAGAGGGCGAGGGCATTTCGGGCTCTCAAAATAAATGGATCAATGAATGGATTAATGAATTGATCGAGAAAATAAATTGAAGGAAAAACATAGTAATAAACAAAATAAAGAAGAACAAACACGAATTTATATCATAAGTAATACGAATTCTCACAAGAATTAAAAAAAAAAACGAAACAGCAACGCAACAAGAGAGGCATGACCGCCTCGCAAAACACACGCTCACGTATTCACGCATACCGAGTGCGTAGAACACCGTATCAATGCACCACGTAGAATACAATTCGCACTTTTTGACCTCGTCAATCTGCGTCGGACAACACGGCTCAGCCGGTTGAAATAGGATCGCCTATTTTTTTTTTAATTCATTCATTCATTCATTTATTTATTTTTTTGTGGTCTTGTGGGTGATGGTCTAGACGTCTTAGATGGTCCCATTCCTTCACGGAAAGCTGTCTTCGAGAAATTGTGTAGAGCCGACGACACTGAGACTGTCCCACGCCCATGTAATGGTTTGATCTTGTAGACAGCGCGCATGGAGCCCTCCGATGCTGTTCACCGAGTCCGGCGGACGACAACAATTCGTCGGCGGTAAGGGAGTCTGTAGATCACCTGAGGTTATTCGAGTGCTCAGTTGAGCTGTAGACTCGCGGTAAGGCAAAGAACGCGGCGACAGCAGATCGAGACGCGATGACCACCCCGGTGAGGCCCATCTTCCATCGTGACGTTGCCGAACCAAGTCCGTGGCTTATCGTGGGCGAGAAATGACGCCCTCTGGATGCATCAGCTGCGATTTGCTCCTCGCAAACATCTCGTCCCGTGCATCAGAAGTTTCCCAGTAAGCACCCTCGTCACTTCTCCTGTCCCGGGCCTTTCTTCTCAAAGATTGGTCAACTTATCCATGAAGGCTGTCGGAATGTCCATCACCACCCAGGGTTCACCACCCAGGGTTACTATCAATCTAACAAGACGGACAAGACGGACAAGACGGACAAGACGGACAATATTAGCCGTTGGATGTGAAGCCAGTCGAATTCGACCGCTATTCAGCAACCCCCTGGTCGCCGCTCCGCCATACCGCCATATGTCTGGCATGTTCAAGTGCTTGCTGGCACGCCATTGAAAATGGTCATGGATTTTGAGGTCGATGTGCACACCGTCTGCCTTGATCCTCACCCCCCTTGTGATTGCCCAAGACCTGGTAGATCGTAGAGAGCGCTCACAAAGCCTTTCTTTCTTCCAATGGCGGCGGCACGCTCAAATGACCTATTCCTGGAGCAGCACAGTACTCATTATCCTTAAATTAATATGCATTATGCAGACAGCCAGCGCTGGGCACGAACGAGTGAGCGCATTGTCGTTCCGCGCGCCGCGTCGAGTGTAAGACGGTCAAGTATACCCCCGCATCCAGTTAGCTCTCGTGCTAGTGGTCGCGTGTGTATTTCTATTTGCGTGTATTCAAAATCCAATGTGTCGGCGTCTGCCAGGTAGAAAGTGGCGCGTCTGCGAGAAAGTGCCTATGAATTCTGGAGTCGTTTCCATGCAGTCGCGTCTAGCGGTCCTCTCGAGCTATGTCCTCTAGTAATGCGATCCAAGTAACGACCATGTCTTTGCATATTTCTTTTTTCTTTCTTTTTCTTTTCTTTCTTTTTTTTGGTCATCGCGGCCATATCCATAGATTTTGTACCTGCTCCTCGCAGGCAGGAACAAGGAAACTTTGCAATCTGTCGCATGGTTTCCCATGCCAACATGACACTCGTGCAACGTTCCCCAGAGCCGCCAACGTCGTCATCACCTCATCCCGTCAAATATCATGAGGCACACGCTACGATGGACGTGCATGTGCATGTGCATGTGCGCTTGCATGTGCGCTTGCATGTACAATTCTGCATTTGGTTTCACAACTAGTGTCAATATTTGGACGCGATCCTGACGCGTGCGCTTTAAAGTCAAACCAAAAAAAAAAAAAAAAAAAAAAAAAAAAAAAAAAAACCTACAGGAGGTCTTGAGCCAACTCTCATCACTGGTGATGGAGACTTCACCTCGAGCCTTGACAGGACAAGCAGAAATCTGCTGATGTCATGTCAATTATTGATGCGTATCAAGCGGTGCGAAGTCGGAGCTCGTTCATGACCATGGTTCTGTAGGACAAAGACTGCAGTCCCAAATTGGTCCTGGCGCAATGCAGAAAGCTCAGGAGCACACAGAAGCAAAGCCTCACGGGCGCTCGAAGGACTCAAAACGCATTCCAAAGGATAGTGCCATCATTTCGCAAAAGGCTCGATTATTACCGAGTCGAAAGGGCGGGTTGGGTGCTGATCTGCGCCACCAATCGCGGTCAACGCCTTGCTGCGTAACGGCATTTACATTCCTTGGGCAGGCACTTACTTACCTTGTAGTGTGTACGAGCATACATACAGATGCGTATCTTGTGCTGGAAGACAAGAGTGAGAGGGTGGTGTGAATGGCCAAACGGTGATTTTCATGTTGCTCATTTTTATTCTTATTTTTTTTTTTTGCTGGCCCGTCTCTTGCCTAAGAGTCAGAAGCTACTTGACCACTTTCGTGCCATGCATGCATGATCTGCGCCGATTTGCAAATTCACGCAGGTGAGCTGCAGCTGGTAGCCGTCGAACCAGCTGGCAGACCACAATTGGACCTTCCCTCACTTTTTCTTTTCGCACACATGTTTGATTGAGGCGCTGGTCATTTGCGACTGCGAACGGCCGTCGAGAGGTGGGCCCAAATGACACTACGACGCAGACGAGCATGCATGTGGCTAGCGCGCAGTGAGGCTTGACTGCCTACCAAGTATCTCCCTAACAACCAATTCACCTACCAACTGGGCCAGCTGGGCCAACCTGGTATGCAGAGATAAGATTTCTTTGTTATGACGAGACAGATCGGACCCATAAGTCTTCCCTGTCCCAGCGCGCGCGTCGATACTCCGGACTCTAACCCTGCAACGAACCGGCAGCCGTCCGAGTCGCGTCGCACTTGTCAGCCAAGTGTCAGTGTCAACAACTTGCCGTTCCTCTGGATATGAACAAGATGAACTGACCAGGCAAAGTCGGCACCGAAGAAGAAGAGCTTTCTGCCACTTTCTCTTCACCTTTTTCTCACTTTCCTCTCACTTTCCTCTCGCTCCTCTGTCACAACGTACCGACTCACCTCACCCTCGCACGTGACTTGCGAGCAGGGGCTTGCACTTTCGCGCCTACTTCCCCCCCCCCTTCGGTTTGCCTGGCTTTCTTCCTCGCAGACATGTTCGGATTTCCCGACAACATGGACCACAGCGCAGACCCGTTTCAGACGGCAGACGTGCAGCGCCCGATCTCTCAAAGTACGGAAGAGACGATTGCCGACGCAGAAACCCGCTCCAGAACGGGCAGCCATCACGCGCAACAGGAGGAGCTGGTGCCCGAGCTGCGCATCCTCGAGGTGATGAGAAGTTTTCGGCCGGAAAGAGAAGACGGCACGATGGAGTCGATGGAGCCATCAGAGCCGTCCTCGGAAGCTCGGGAAAACCAAGAACCAACCGGAGTCACGCTGCCGCCGCCGGGCGATTCGGGCGTCGAAGAAACGGAACAAATCAGCTCGCCATCGAACAACGTTGGAACCCGCGAAAGCCACGAGAGCCACGAGAGCCCAGAAGCAGAAAGCGCAACCGTGCCGGTGAGGCCGGAACCTCGGTTGAAAAAGTCCCGAAAGCGCGCATATCAGAAGCTAGAAGAAGAGGCAGAAGAGATACTGAAAGGTTGGACTCCTACTGGAAACGTCGGTGTCGGCACACGTGGCACGCTGGAAAAGCCAAGTCAGAAGAAGCCGGAGGATGCGAAAGCGTTGAAGAAGTTCAAATCCAACGGGAAACCAGGACGACCCCGAAAGACTCCCAGTACGCCTGGAGAACCTCTTGTGCCACCAACCACTCCCAAAACTTCTCAGGCCAAGGTCTCGGCGTCTAAGCCTTCTCGTCGCGGGCGGCCCCGAGGCCGTGCCACGGCGGCTGGAGGTGCTCGGGGGACAAAGCGCGCCACGAATGCAGCACTGCTCGGCAAAGAAACCGAGGTTGCCTCGAAACAGGACAAGGCACGTTCCTTGACATCGGCGCAAACTGGTCGCGTCGCAAAAACGTCATCACGAGGTGGGCGAGGAAGAGGTCGACCAAGAAAGAGACTTTCATGAAAAGGCCCAAACAACAGGCACGTAGTGAGTGCTTGGTCGTTTGGAATTAGGAAAAAAAAACAGGGGTGGGGAGCCTTGCTCCTCGAGTACCGTACCTCTCCGAGGTTACATATTTTGTATTTCTGCTGCGGGTCTTTTAATGCTCTGGAAATGGTATTGGTTGCTCCATGCAAGTTGTCGTTGTCGCCGCCATTTGTCGCGCGATACAGTGCTGTCGGCGAAGTCGCCTTGCGAGTGCCCTTGAGAACAACCATGAAAAAAACAGTTAGTACCATGGAGCATTATTTACTCGGTCAGTCTTTAACCGCATTTTACTAGGTTGACATGACTTACAACGGGCTCGCAATGCAAATTCTCACACGATGGACTGTTCTGGGCCGAGAATCTTCTCGTCGTCGTCGCATAGCTTTGGGCCAGGGTATACGCACACTCATTTTTTTTTTCGCCATCAGACATGTTCTAGCGGAGTGAATTACAACGGAGCGCCACGTGGCGGGTTCATTTGCTTAATCGGGGGTTTTAAAAATAAAAGGTTTT
Source organism: Claviceps fusiformis PRL 1980 (assembly GCA_000223055.1). Classification (NCBI taxonomy): domain Eukaryota; kingdom Fungi; phylum Ascomycota; class Sordariomycetes; order Hypocreales; family Clavicipitaceae; genus Claviceps; species Claviceps fusiformis. The sequence goes on from AFRA01000969.1 coordinate 7,972, forward strand.
GGTTGATGTTGCCAAAAGGGCACAAGTCCAAGTGGAGAGCGCGCCTGGTGGTATCCGTTGGAACGCTGCGGATATCGGCATGATTATCGCGAGTGTTGTTTATGATGATGAGCTTTTTCGGGTTTAGAATGGAGAGACAGATGAATCAATCACGAGATCAATCAATCAAAGAAAGGGAAAAAAAGATGATGGATTGCATCCAAGCCCGTGCCGCCGCGCGAATGGTCGTGACTGAAATGAATAAAGGGCTGAGAAAGCAAGACGGCGCCCCCCGGTTCCCAATCTAGTTTGCTTCGTGATTCGTGTTACTTCTGGTAGGCTTGTACATGGCACAGTGTATTTCCGGATGTACTCTTCCATTCCCTGATGCACACCGAGACGATCGATATGGGGTTGCGTTTGCCGAGACGGCTACCCGTGCCAAGATGACTCAGAGTGACTGCATCACGAAAAAGTCGTGCCCCGCATATTTCCACAACTTGCGTTGTTTCAATTTGCAAGGTGCGGTGGCACCGTCTCCAGATCAACAGATTTCATCACCAACAAGCAACATTTTCGTCCCATCATCGTCCTCGAGCTCCGCGAGACAAACACCATTCCATTTCCTATCATGCTCATGCTCCGCGGCCGGGCCACGTGACTACGAGGCATACGCACCTTTGCCGGCTTCCCCTTCCGACTCCGCCAGAAGCCGCCATCGCTCGGGCTCTATCCAACGACGAGGGGGACGCGGACGCGGACGCGGTGCTATGTTTATGCGAAATCCGCAATGACCACGACCTCTGAACCTGCGGCCAAACGACTGAAACGTGAGTCAGGCGCATCTTTCTCTGCTGTCAAGCAGAGTATACACTCGACAACACAACAGCAGCCGGACCGGCCGTCCGTCGAGCGAATATCGACGACCATGGCAGCGGCAGCGGCATCACCAACGAGGACAATCGATTTGCTGCCTGCCGAACAGCTTCTGCGGGAGCTGTTGCTCGACTGCGCGCAGCACTTCCCGGGGCTTCAAATCTGGATCGCGGGCGGCTGGGTTCGAGACCGTCTCCTCGGCATCCCTTCGTCCGACCTCGATTTGGCGCTGAGCAACCTGACGGGCCGCGAATTCGGCCTCTTCCTCGAAAGCTTCTCGGCCAAGCCAGAGATCGAGGCCAAGTACCAGCAGAGGGCCGCCGACCTCGGCATCCCGGACGCCAGATTCAGCAGGTTCTACATTGTCGAGCGAAACAATGACAAGTCCAAGAAGCTCGAGACGGCCGGTGGCAAACTGTTCGGTCTGGACATTGACATGGTCAACCTGCGCAAGGAGGTCTACGACGGCCAGAGCCGGACCCCCAGGATGGAGTTTGGCACCCCGGAGGAGGACACGTTCCGACGCGACGCGACCGTCAACGCGCTGCTGTTTGACCTCGAGAAGCAGGAGGTTGTGGATCTCACGGGCAGAGGTCTCGACGACCTGGATCGGAAGATGATGAGGACGCCGCTCGATCCGCGCCAGACCTTCATGGACGACCCGCTGCGCGTGCTGCGGCTGATCCGCATCGGCAGCAAGCTGGGCTTTGCTCTGGACCCGGACGCGATGCGCTACATGCGAGACGACGACATCCAGCACGCACTCGACACCATGATCACGCGCGACAGGGTCAATATCGAACTCTTCAAAATCATGAGGAGTCCGCGCCCGGAAGTCGCGTTCCAGCGCCTCTTCGAGGCCAATCTATACACTCCCGTCTTTATCCGCCTCCATTCGCCCCTCCTCTCCGCTTTGCAGGCACCAAAGTGCTCTTGTCCCCCGGACGGACCACCTCCATCCACGTCCTTGTCGACGTCGTCGTCGTCGTCGTCGTCACCACCACCACCACCACCACCGCCACCATCATCATCATCATCATCATGGCCAGCAACCTGGCCGCGAGCCTACCGGCTCCTCACGTTCCTCCTGCAGGACACCAGCCATCTAGGAAAGATGGTCCAGTCGGAGACCAATCCAGAGTACCTCTGGACCATGGCAGCCTATGCGCCCCTTTCCGGGCTCCGACGCGACATGCTACGCGAGGCAGTCGACGAGGCAACCATTGCGCTGCGGACCCCGGCCAAGATTTCCAAGCTGTTTGAAAGCGCACTGCGGAATATGGACTCTATCCAGGACATTGTGCGTCATGTTGCCGACCAGTCGGAGCGTCGACCGCGCAGGAGCGACGTGGGCATGGCGATTCGATCGTGGGGGTCGACTTGGACCACGCAAGTGACGTATGCCATGCTGGCCGTGGCAGTACAACAAGAACGACAAGGACAAGAAGAAGAAGAAGAAGGAGAAGAAGGAGAAAAAAGAAAAGAAGAAAAAGACCAACACCACCGACAAAACACCGCAGCGAACCCGCCGCCAGGCTCGGAAACCCTCATCCACCAATACTCCCTCTTCGCCAAGTACGTATGGGACGCCGCCCTGCAAGACGCGCACCTCCAGCGACCAATCCTGGACGGAAACCAGGTCCAACGCCTCTTTGGGCTGCAAAGGGGGGGCAGGTTTCTCAAGACGGCGCTCGATGGTCTCGTGGAGTGGCAGTTTGACCATGCAGACTGTGGGGCCGAGGAGGCTAAAGACTGGCTAAGGGGTCGGAGGGAGGAGTTGGGCATTCCAGAAGGGTAGAGGGCGTGATGGGAACGGAGATGAGCACGATTGTTTGAAAAGAGGTGTAGGAAAACAGATGAAAAGAACAAGAAAACACGGTATAGCAAACACAAAGAGGTATCGTGCTCGTCTTCCATCAAACATTGCTAGCATGAATGCTCATCACTCTTCGCTCCGTGTGTATTCGTAAGAGGGGTCATCCGCGGGCGGATTGGAGACGCAGAGCCCGTGATGGTCATGAAGGAGCCGTCAACGTGTGTTGTTCGTTGAGCGAGAGATAAGCGGCCACCCGCTGTGTATATATGAATGTATATACCTGGTAATAAAAGGCATATACACCATTTTTTTACTTTTTTTTTTAAAAAAAAAAAAAAAAAAACCTTTTAAGCATTTTTATCCCACCTTTCTTTTCCCTTTTTATTAGCTTCCTCGCCAGCTGCCAGTGCTTTTTCTCAAGCGCTGCTGTAAGCCAGCCCCCCTTTCCTTCCCACCACCCGGTTTATAGACAAGAAAGTCTTTGAACACCACGTTGCTCCTGCAATATATCCTAATATATCCGATTCTTAACAACTAGTTTTCTGAAGAGTAATCCGTCCTGAGCAACTAGAGGATCGAGATCCTTATGGCTCCTCAGTTTCTTGGCATCTTAGAGGCAGGCGAATCGTCAGACTTCTTTAGCCAACTATGAAAATCAATATTCTTTCCCTTCTAAATACCTTCTTTGCTAGATAGTTTCCCCTCGTCTTCTTTATAAGGCATTATTTCCTTTTTTGTACTACCTTCTTTACTCTTTTTCTTTGCTAAACTGTTTTTTTTTTTCTTCGCTTCGCCGCTAGCTATTATTTACGAATCAATTCACCTACCCCCACTTGTATATAACCACAAAAAGTCTTCTCCAAAGCCAACAACCACCCCTCTCCACGGAATTCTGTTCTTGGCTGCAAAGCATTTCCGTGGCGCATGCGTGCAAAATACTCACTCACCTTATCTCAGTTGCGTTTCCTTGCTTTCTTTTTGACGTCCAGTGAGCATGAAGGTGTCCCTCGCGCAACGCTCTTTGCTTTGTCTTTACTGGATCCTTTCACGGACATGGGAAGAGCAGAAAGAGGCTACAACAGACAAGAGAAAAAAAAAAAAAAGAAGAAAAAAAAAAGAGAAAAAAAAAGAGAATAGACCAGAAAAGCAAAGCAAAGAAAGACCAGCTCGCTTGGCCGGAAACGTGAAACCTGAGCGCAAATCAAACCAGTCTACATCCCTCCCAAACGCCATGATACTCAACGCCATAAAGACAACAAGTCCGCCATAAACATCAGCCCCAACCTTGACCCAGAAATCGCTCGCAAGTCATCAATTCCATTACCAAAACACGACCTCCAATAACTCACTCCACTCTCCATCCATGCCATTCGGCCGATACTGAAAGATGACCTCGGCAAACTTGGCCTCGGCTCCCGCGGGACGGATTCGAACCGCATGGATGCGGCACCATTCCGGCACGGCGGCTGGATCATCGGCTTGCGCCTCGCCCAAAGACTCTTCCTCCAACTGCATGATACGGCGTCCGATCGCGGCGTGCATATCGGCTGAATGCACCTCCTCAAAGCGAGAGGCCTCACCCATGAGGGCAATGGCGCGGCGACGCATCGTCGAACTGCGGCACTTGCAGGCCGTGATGTAGAGAGGCTGAACGATGGCTGTCATATATGCCACTTCGGGGTGTTTATAGGGCGACACGTTCTTCGAACTGCGCCCCGTTAGAACACGATCTTGTTCCTGGAGTAAAAACGCTGAATAGTCCATAATGGCCGAGAATTCGTCAAGCAACGTATCGTAGACGGTCTCTTCGGCGTACAAAGACCTGGTGCTGAGGATGATGCCCATGAGAAACCTCATACGCAGGTACGCGTCTTCCGGTGAAGAATACAAGACATATTTCGGGGATGTCGTTGTGTCGGGAGGAAGAATCTGCGCGTGATATTGCCGAAGCTCTTGGTCTAGCCCCTTGGCTTCGAGGAGTAGATCAAGCGGTACGGTCCCCGGATACTGACGGCTATGAACGTCTGCTTTTGTTTGACGAAAAAGTAGCAGGTTATTGAGCATGTACGTTAGCTCCGTGTCTAGCTCGTGAAAGGTCGTCTCGGAAACTGCGAGGGGAACAGCATGCTCGGGGGGTGGCGTTACGCCCAGGATTTTGGAGGCCTGCCGATCTAGTCTGACGAAGATGGATGCGAGATTACCAACCACTAAGAAAATAATCATGAAATGAGATTAAAAAAAAAAAAAAAAAAAAAGTACGTTAGCAAGGCATAGAAGGCATAGACGACTGCAATGACTTTTCTCCGTAGATATAGTGTAAGAAGAAAAAAGGGAAGGTTGTTCTTTCTGGCTTTTTTTTTTTTTCCAGAGGCGATTTTTATGCTCACCTTGGAAAGTTTCCTGCCGCAACATCTCCAGACCGTGTTCCAGGTGCGAGAGCGCCGATTCCAGTTCCTCCATAATCAGCTCCAAGCAAATAAATACCAAGTCGCACAACACAGCCACATTGGACGATGTGGACAATTCGCCAGAGCCATCTTCGTCCTGCAATGTCCGCTGTCTCGTGTTGTAGGTGCAAATGAAGGCCCGCACACTCTCGCCAAGATCCGTTTCCTGCGGCGCCCACGCCACCATGTCCATCTTTGCCTGGGTATACATCCGGCACAGAGCAGTAAAAGCCATGAGAGCCCCTCCAAAGACAGGCTTTTCCACAGCAGCCTGCTTCAACAGGGGATCCCAGAGCGGTCGACTCAACTCGCCCACAATGCAGTGTATGAGGCTATGGCGTAAGGCTTGTGTAGAACGCGTGTCCAGGGTGTGAATGTCGCCGCGACTGGGAGTGGACTGAAAATGGGAAACTGTCAAGGGTGGGATGAACGTTATGGTGTTGGAATTGTTCCTGACGGCTTGAGGAGACACACCATCGCACTGACGACCGGTTTTTTCACAATTCTGGCAAGCCGGCCAGGTTTCGTCGCAACGGACTTTGCGGATTCTAGACGACGTGTGTAAACAAGCGGTTGGTTTAGTTTCTTGACCGTCGAAAAAGTACTAGGGCAGACAGAGAGTTATCATCTGTCCGCAGTAGGGGAAAAGATTGGTCGTTGTAACGCACTTGCAGGTTTTGCATCCATATTTGGTCTTGGTGTAGCGCCTTCTTTGCATGCGTTTCTGTTCTGTTCCGGTATCCATTGTTGGGGTTGTCGGATGGTCCATTGTTTTATGAAGAAGATGAAAGACGACAAAGTACTTGTACTTGATCCAAAGAAGGCGGACAGTATATCAAAACTTGATGCTGTTACTGGCTTATTATTTCTGTTTCTTTTTTTTTTTTTTTGCTGATGTTTCTGGTTCTGGTTCTGTTTCTTTTTTTTTTTTTTGCAAAGAAAAAAAGAGAAAAGAAAAAAAGAAAAGGAAGACAGGAAAGAAAGATAGACTAGGAAAGAAAAAGAAAAATATGCCAGAGCCTTAAAAAGAACAAGACAGGGGAATATCGAACCAGTTCGATATTCTTAACGGAGCCCGTTATAAGCTCCGGGCTCATCTGCCACAGACAACTACAGCATCAAGCATTGTTGCAAAGAATAAAACGCTAGACTAGAAGCAGAAACACCATCTAGGCTCTGCGTCCAGCGTCGCCGACCATCGTCACCCCCATCATCTGCACGACCGACAGCTGGTTGTACAGTGGGTCAAGACTCACGAGTAATCCCGAATCTTTCTTCATCCGAATCATATGGCCAAATGTTGGGAATTACGTGAACCCACTGTGCCTGTGGCCAAGTTGACAGCCTAAAGTTCATAATGTAATCCTTGAAACCGAGCAGGGAACACGTCTGCGCGAAAACCTGAAAAATAAAAAAAAAAAAAATCAAAAAAAAAATCAAAAATAATAATGCAAGTAATAACAACAACAATAATACAAGACTTAGGAAATCTTGACGCTCACAACAACTGACCTCGTCCAATACCCACCTTTCGATGCCCGCTGACTTGTTTTAGTAATTTTTCCGCCAATTATTTTTCATTTTGAAACGTGTTTTACTCCCGGCGAGCCAGGGAGACACCAACATTTGACAGCTAATCCAGTTGTCATATAGCATTAAGAACAGGGAGGCTGGTTCGTCAAGCCACGTTTTTTGGTGCTAAGATACAACAAGCGAAAAGGGTTTTCAAGATCCCCCTGTAAATGTGCTGGTCCAGACGAGGCTAGGCAGACAGGGGAATGGGATGAAAAAATGGAGGCTACAGATAACATGAGGGTTGTTGGTCACGTGCACGCGCAATTAGAGTGGAGCAACTCTCAGGTGAA
>AFRA01000970.1:0-14905 GCA_000223055.1 Claviceps fusiformis PRL 1980
TAACTTAAAGTTACCCCCTTTACCTTTTTTAGCTTACTCTTTATAGTTATATTAATTAAATATTATAAAAAAAAGGGTTTAATTAATAATCTTATTTAAATAATAATAAAGTATAGAAATATTATAATTAAATTAAAGCTTATATAAAGCTTAATAATATTAAAGTTTATATTAAATAATATACTATGTAATATTAATTAAGAATTATAGTATACTCCCTTTAGTTTATTATTAAAATATATATCTTTTTATTATATTTTAAAATTTATTAATATTTTAGTATTCTTTAAACTTTTAAATAGCTTTTAAATTAGTTATATATAGCTAATCTATTTTATTAATATATAATAATAGCTACTTTAACCTTTAGTATTCTTTATAGCTAAAATAAACTTAATTTAATATTTATAAAGTATATTTATATTATTATTTTAAAGCTAAATAAAGCTTAGTTAAAAGTTAAGTAAAACTTAAAAAAAAGTAAATTATTTACTATATATTTAATTAAATTAATATAAAAAATAAAGTAAATACTATTAAAAATATTTAATTTAATAATAAAAAGTATAAAAATATTAAGTATAGTATATTTAGCTATAATTTAATTTAATTTTTTATTTAAATAAAGGATTTAAATATTATAAAAGCTAAGCTAAACCTTATTATTAGCTTAATATTATTTTATAAAGTAATATAATTAATTAAAAGACTTTTATTAATATTATTAAGTAAAATTAATAATAGCTTAAATAAGTATTATTTTTTACTTAATATACTTAAAGAATTAAATTACTTACCTTTTAAAGAATATTTAGCTTTATATAAAAGCTAATATATATTATACTAAATTAATATTCAACCTATAAAGAGCTATATATATACTAAGGCTAGTAATTAATAAGTTATAGTTATTAAGTATAAGCTAGTATACTACTAAGTATATAAGCTAGTTTATTTAAGTAAAAGAGATTATAATATATAAAACTATTTAAACCTTTTGATTTATATATTTTTGTTATAGACTAGCCTAGATAGCGACTGCAATTTAGTGTCAATGAAGTTATTATTATCCATAAGGGGGAAGGAAAGGTTACTATCCCCCTCTACTATGTGTCTAGTTTATATACAATATATACTTATAGGGTTTGCCCTCTAGGTAAGGTAGGTTACCTTACATACTCCTTATATACTCCTTATATACTCTACTAAGGATCTAAGCCTCTAGCTTAAATCTATTATATAGCCCCTTACTACACTAGTCCCTAGCTATAAAATAATTAATAAATAGTTAGGTTATAATAACACTATTAAGGTATAAGTAATATACTTTATTAGGTAGAACTATATATCCTAGCTAGTTTTAATCCAGTGCCTAGTATTAATAAAATAAAACCTAAAATAAAAACCTAAATAAAAATCCTAAATTAGCTAGCTAATTATATTTTAAATATTAACTATAAATCTCTTAGTTAGCTTCTTTAGGCTTATAGGTATTATTTTACTATTATCCTTATTACTAATATTCTATATATATTAAGCCTTTTATTTAAATATTAATTAATACCTATTTATTCTCTATTATTATTTAATAACTTTCCTATATACCTTTTATAATATTAATAAATAATTTACTACTACTATTTATTAGATTTAAATAGTAAGCTTTTCTATCCTTATTACTTTACTTATTTTAAAAACTAAGGTTATAAAATTATATTTACTACTACTAGTGCTTCTTCTCCTCCTCCCTTACCTTTAAATAGCTACTATATTTTAGGCTATTATAAAATAAAAGGTAATTTAAAGAATAAGTTATATACCTCTATAGATCTCTCCTAGCTAAATATTTAGTGCCTATTCTATATTCTCTATATAGCTAATAATAGCCCATTTTTATATATACTAAGCCCTAAATACTTTTATAAAGAGTGCTAAAGAAGGAAATTAACTTATATAAGGAATACTACTATATTTGCTTAAAGGTTTACTCTTTACTACCTTACCTATAAAATAATAATAGTTATTTACTATAGTAAAGCTATAAAGGTACCTTATATTCTTACTTATAATACCCTTAATAATAAAAGGAAAAAGGTTATTTTAAATAAGCTATTTAAAGCTTTATATAACTATTTTATTATTACTTTATATATTATAAAGAAGTATACTATACTTACTATTATTACTAGCTTTTTACTTATACTATTTTTTTATTTACTAGCCTAACCCTAGTTTATTACTAATAAAATACCTTTATATTTACTACTTATTTCTACTATTAATTTTATTATTATTTACTTATTAAAAACTAATATTAACTATATTAATACTTAGTTATTTAAGGTATAGTATTAGGTTAAATAATCAATACTTATATATTAAGATTTATTTACTTAGCTTTAGTTATATTAGCTCTTTTTACTAACCTACTTATTACTATATTTAAAGGAGTAAATATATATACCTATATTACTCCTTTTTATTTTATTAAGTATAATACCCTTTTTTACTATTATTATACCTTTTTTTACTATTAATATACTTCTTTTTATTAATATTATAATACTATTTATTATTTACTAGCTTTTAATATTTATAATATTTATATTTAAGCTACCCTTAATTATTCTTAGTTCTATATTATAAAGGCTTAATTTATTTTTTATTAGCTTAAAATTACCCTCTCTACCTTTTTTTAGCTTACTTTTTATAGCTATATTAATTAAGCACTATAAAAAAAAGAAAAAAAAAAAGAAAGGTTTAGTTAGTAATCTTACTTAAGTAATAATAAAGTATAGGAATATTATAACTAAATTAAAGCCTATATAAGGCTTAGTAATATTAAAGTTTATATTAAATAGTATATTATATAGTATTAATTAAGAGTTATAGTATACCTTCTTTAGTTTATTATTAAAGTATATATCTCTTTATTATACTTTAAAATTCACTAATGCTTCAGTATTTTTTAGGCTTTTAAGTAGCTTTTATATTAGCTATATATAGCTAATTTATTTAACTAATATATTATAGTAGCTACCTTAACCTTTAGTCTTCTTTATAGCTAAAATAAACTTAACTTAATACTTATAAGGTATATTTATATTATTATTTTAAGGCTAAATAAAGCCTAGTTAGGAGTTAAGTAGGACTTAAAAAAGGAGTAAATTATTTATTATATATTTAATTAAATTAATATAGAAAATAGGGTAAATACTATTAAGGATATTTAGTTTAATAGTAAAGAGTATAGAAGCTTTAAGTATAGTATATTTAGTTATAACTTAATTTAACTTCTTACTTAAATAAAGAGTTTAAATATTATAAAGGCTAAGCTAGACTTTATTATTAGCTTAGTATTATTTTATAGAGTAATATAACTAATTAAAGGACTTTTATTAATATTATTAGGTAAAATTAATAGTAGCCTAAGTAAGCGCTATTCTTTACTTAATATACTTAAAGAACTAAACTACTTACTCCTTAGAGGATATTTAGCTTTATATAAAAGCTAGTATATATTATACTAAATTAATATTAAACCTATAAAGAGCTATATATATACTAAGGCTAGTAACTAATAAGTTATAGTTATTAAGTATAAGCTAGTATACTATTAAGTATATAAGCTAGTTTATTTAGGTAAAAAAAATTATAATATATAAAACTACTTAAACCTTTTAATTTATATATTTTATACTTTTATTAGTTTAAAGGTAGTAGAATATAAAGAGAAGCTACTAAGTCCTTATAAAGAAGTATAATAATAACTAAAAGCTACTTACTTAGTCTAAGCTATAGTTTAATATAATATTTAAAGGGAACCTATAGAAATGCTATTAGTAGTTTAAGAAGTATTAAGTATATACTTTAGTGCTTATATTTATTATAGCTTTTAATTAAATATACTTAAAGAGGTAGTTTATAATAACTATAAGGAACTAAAGGGTATCTAAAGAGTTAGCTAAAAGGTTAGTTATAAAATCTACTAATATTTATAACTAATACCTATTTAGCGCTAGAATAGTCTATAGAAGGCCCTAGCGTAGGCACTAGCTCTTATAAGCTCTATAATAGTAGTAATTCTATATATATTATATAATATTTATTAATATACCTTCCTAATAGTAATTATAATAAAGAGCCTAAAAAGTTATATTTTTTTCTAAGTAGCTTAATAAGGGTAAGTTATAGGTCTATTAGATTAGTATAGTAGTTAAAGGCTTATACTATAGTGCCTAAAGGTAGCTATAGAATAATAAAGCTTTATAAGTATTAATTATATAATTCTTAACCTATTAATATATAGCTACTTTAGTAGGAAATCTTTAAGCCCTTAATTATACTATTATAATCTTTAGGTAATATATAGGATTAAATTATATACCTTAATTCTAAAGGTTTTAGAAATAGTTATTTATAAAGAAGTTATAGCTTTATAGGTTAACTACTATATTACTAGTTAGGGGCTAGTTCTACTTTAGTAATAAGGTAGAAGGGGCGTAAAATAGCTATAATAAATATATAATTAATATTAAGTATAGTAGTAGCTAGGCTAATATAGGGGCCCTTAATTTATCTTACTTATAGCAAAATAGTGTATTAAAGTAGGCTGCCTAAAAGCCTAGTTAGTAGTAAAGGTAAAAATTAAAGAAAGAGAGGGTCTCTCCTTAGTATACTTAATATTTTAATATTTTCTAAGGGCTTATAAAGTATTCTAAGTTCTTATAGTTAATAAGAATTATAAATAGCCTAAAGATACTATAAAGCTTAGTAAACTATACCTTAAGGTATAAAATAATACTAAATAGCTTCTTATTATAAATTATATAATTTTATTAAGGGGCTATAAGCTAAGTAAAGTAGTAGGCAATAAGTTATAGTATACTTACTATATTATACTATAAGAGGTAACCCCTAATAGCCTCCCTTAATGCATTAGCCTTTACTACTATATTTAAGGTAGGGTCTTATTAGGCTAGAAATTAAAGCTAAGGAAAATATATTCTTAAGGCACTAAAAGGCTATTTAATAAGCTAAAAACTAAATAAATAGGGTGCCGTTCCTAATAAGGTTAAGTAAGGGTTTAATAAGGTTTAAAAAGTTAGCTATAAATTTCTAGTAAAAGTTTATAAAGCCTAAGAAGCTATATATACTCTATAGCTATATTAGTGCCTTTTATTTATAAATAGCAGCTACTTTAGCTAGGTTTAGTTATATTATATAGCTAGCTTATACTATAAACCCTAAATACTTAACCTTAGTTATACTAAAGGCATACTTACTAAGGTTAAGATATAGGCTAGCCTATTAAAGGTAAGAAAGGATCTCCTTAGTATACTATATATACTTCTTATATATACTACTAGTATAAATAAGGATATTATTAAGATAGGCTATTATATAGACCCCTAATATATCCCCTAAGGCGCTATTAATATAATATTAAAACGTTATAAGTGCTCTAGCTAAGCTAAAGGAGTAGATAAGCTATTTAAAAAGGCTAAAATATATATAAAAGGCTATAAAAGCCTTATCCCCTTATATAATATATAGGTAATAAAAAATAGTATAGATATTTAATTTAATAAATTACTAAGTACCTACTAGGAATTATAAAGTCTCCTTAATAAGCAGTAATAAATACTAGTTTTAATTTATAATTTTATGTAATACTCTATAGTTTATATAAAAATACTAATCCTTACCTATTTTTTTAACTAAAAGCATTAGTATAGCTACTAAAAAGGAGAAAGCTTTAATTTAACCTTTATTTATAAGGTTTATAATTTATTTTTATATTTTTAATAGCTAGTTTTAAAGTATATTATAAAGTAGTGCCTAAGGTAGGTTTAATAGGGTACTATTAAGGTTCTATTATAATTAAATATAGTAGTTAGCCTACCCTTAGTAAAAAAGAAAAGCATTAGTATTTTTATAGTAAAATAAATCCTTAAAGTTAGCTAATTTACTTAATAAAGAGAAAAGGCCTTTATTCTTTTTTAAAACTATTAAATTTACTATAAATATAAGAATAATATTAATTTCCTATAGCCTTATAAATATAACACTACTTACTTTACTTAACTATAAAGCTTAGTAAGCTAATTCTATATAAACTAAGCCTATAATAGTAGTTATTAGTAAGGCTACCCCTTAGGTATTTAAGGTATAAATCTCTAGGCTATTCTATATATAAATAATAAAAAGGCATTAAGTAGTATATAATATAATATTATTTTAAGCTATTTATAGCGCCCTTAAAATATAGTTTTATAAAAGGCTTAGGATTATATAGGCTATTATAAAGAATAACTAGCTATTTAAATTAGTACTAAACTAAATAAAGTAAGTAATTCTTAGGCACTAAAAGGTATTAATATAACTATACTATATAACTATTATAATAGTAGTTAGTATATATAGTTAGGCTAAGGTAAGGTATTAAAGGCCTAGCCTCTAAACTATATATTTACTTATAGTAATATAGCTATTATAACTACTATTTACTTAGGTATTAATAAACTTAAAACTATTATATAAAAAAAAAAAAAGAATAGTACCTTCTTTATATAATATTTTATTTTCTTATAAATATCTAAGCTAATGCTATTATAGATATAGTATAAACTAATACTACTAATATATATTCTATTACTAAGACTTATATAGTAAAGTTATCTTTTTTTAAACTTAAGTTATTATTACTATTTAGTACCTTTTTATTAAAAGTATTTAAAGCTTTAATATTAAAACCCCTTATTAAGTAATAAGTAGGAAGCTATATATAGTTTAAAATAAGGTAACTATTACTATTATAATATAAATACTAATAGGTAGCCTTATAGTACTTAATAATATTCTATAAAACCTAGGTTACCTAAATTACACCCTTAGTATTTATAGGCTTTATACCTAACCTACTTCTACTAAAGGACTTATAACTCTACTTAAAGCCTAAAAAACTAGTAAAATTCATACTTATTATAGCTATATTACTATCCTAGTTATATTTAGTTTAAGTATAATAATAAGCCTTAATATACTCCTTAATTTAGTATAAGTTAATATTTAAGGTAATACTATAGTAATATATAACTACTATATAGTAGTTAAAGTAAGGGATATTATAGCCTATATAGTAATCCCTTATTTATTTATTAAGTTTAACTTAAAGCTAAGTAAGTTTTACTATATTTACTTAAGTACTTTTTTTTATAAAATATAACTTCTATTTAAAATAAATAAAGAAATTTATAAACTATTTATTTAGGTATTATTCTAGCTAGTTTAACTTTATAACTATATATTTCTTTTAATAAAGGTTTATAAATATAGTATTAAAGTATTTAAAGAAATAGCTTAGTATATATTAATAGTTACTACCTAGCTTAAAGAATAAAGCTATTTATATCTAAATTTTAAGTAATAGGTTTTAGTAAATAAGAAACTACTTATTATAATTAGTGCTAATAAAGTTTAAGTTAGCCTTTAGCTTATATACTATAAGGCTTTATTAAGCTTAAAATAAAGCCTTATTTTTATTATAAAGGTTCCTTATTAGGAGTAGCTTATACTTAGGTTATACCTAGTTAGCTTATATTAGGGTATCTATATAGAATGCTTAGTTTATTATAGCTATATAGTAGTATAGTTCTTTAAGCTAAGCTACTATTAAAGCAATAGTTTTGTAGAGATAGTATAAGTCCTATATATTACTTAATTAAGCTACCTATTTATAATACTAAGGATCTATTACACTATTTTTATAAAGATAAATATTATAAGTAGCATTATAATAGATAATAATTATTATAAACTAGCCTAAATAATACCTATAATTTAGTATTAATAAAGTTATTATTATTTATAAAGGGGAAGGAAAGGTTACTATCCCCCTTTACTATATATCTAGTTTATATATAATATATGCTTATAGGGTTTGCCCTCTAGGTAAGGTGGGTCACCTCACATGCTCCTTACATGCTCCTTACATGCTCCGCTAAGGATCCAAGCCTCCAGCTCGAATCCATCACAATTTTATACTTTTATTAGTTTAAAAATAATAAAATATAAAGAGAAGCTACTAGGTTTTTATAAGAAAGTAAAGTAATAATTAAAAGCTACTTACTTAATTTAAGCTATAGTTTAATATAATACTTAAAAGGAACTTATAAAAATATTATTAATAGTTTAAAAAGTATTAAGTATATACTTTAATACTTATATTTATTATAGCTTTTAACTAAATATACTTAAAAAGGTAGTTTATAATAATTATAAAAAACTAAAGAGTATTCAAAGAGTTTGTTACGTGCTGGATGTCACACGTAAATGGGGGTACTCATGCAATAGGTGAGGTACGTTATAAAGTTATAAGAAGAAGGAACACTTAAGTCATAGGTAGGTAATTAAGTGTATATATAGTTAAAGTTGTTTTCTCTAGCTATATATAGCGGAACCCTTTTTTTATAAGGTAGGTTCTACCTTTAGAAGTAGACTATAATAAGTCCCCCCCTTTATAAAAGAAAATATAGCTTATTTTAAGCTACTTAAATAAGAAAGAAAAAAAAAAAAGAAAAGAAAGGAAAAAGGTAGGTTTATAATAGCCTATTTATAAAGCTAAGGAATTAGAAGGAAAAGAAATAAGCTATATAGTCTATATATAGCTAGGTTATAGCCTAACCTATAAGAGTTATACTAATAATAAAAGAAAATATAGGTAAGTAAAATTAGTATAATATTTTATATTCCTTATAAACCTATTATACCCCCTAGGGTTTACCCCTAATATACTACTATATCCTATATTATTACTACTTATTTTTATTACTTATAAATATATTATTATTACTAATAGCCTTCTCTTTATTAGTAGCTTTATTAGCTATAGGGTTATTAAGGTTTATAGTATAGTTTTAATATACTATTATAAAGTAAATATTACTAGCTAAGGTGCATTAAACTATAGGATTAACTAGGATTCTTTTAAAAATCTCTTATTCTTAATAGTTAGCTATAGTATTAAGGGTATAGATATTAAAGATTATAACTATAGCCTTAGCTTTCTCTTAATATTAAGTAAAACCTACCTTATTATAAAAATATATTATATTAAAGTTAAGTTCTTACTTAGTTTTATTAATACCTATACTATATTAATCCTTTTAGGTATTATTAACATATATATTATAGCTTATTTTATTAGCTAGTATTTAAATATAAGTAGTAAGTATTTAGATCTTCTCTATATTAATATAGAGAACCTTATAGTATATATTAACTAAATATAAATAATGCTTAATAAAGATACTAGCTTAGTCTTTTATTAGTTTATAATAGGTAATAGAAATATAGCTAGTATTAGTATAGTTATAAGCCTTAGTAAGATAAATAAAGAAATTAATAAGTTACTAAGCTTAAAGAATTTTAAAAAGAATAATTTTATTATAAAGGTTTATTATATTCTTAATACTACTTTTAATATAAGCTTAAAGGTTTTACTTAGTAAAAGTTTTATTAATATAAATAGTAATAGTTAAAAAGAGCTAAATAAAAGTATTTATACTTAGTTTTATAATATAGTAAGTAAAAGCTATATTTAGCTCTAGTAAGCTACTACTTATTAGAAGGCAATGTAATCTATAGATCTTATAAAGTAGGAAGATTCTATAGAAATCCTTTTTAATAAGGTTCTTAGTAGTTATAATATAGTATAATTTAAAAATAAAAAGTTTTTTTATTTATTATATACTGCCTATAGTATTAACACTATAGTAAGCCTTAAAATATATATTACCTAGTTTAGTAAAAAGGTTAAGCATTTTATTATAATCTTAGTTAATCTCTCTTTTAGTTAAAAAGGTTTTTTAAAGTAAAGTTAGTATTATATAGCTAGTTATAATAGTTTTTATATTAGGATTAAGGAAACTTTATATAGCTATATAAAAAAATAAAGGTTTTATATAAAAAAGCAGCTATTAAGGGGATAGTAAGGGGTATAGTTAAGTATAAAAGAAATGCTAATAATAATAATAAAGAAAAGGGTAGGAGTAGCCTATAATAAGAAAGTAATAATATTATTAATTAAAAAGGGGTTATAAAGGGATTATAATAAGGTAAGGTTTTTATGCTTAGTAGTGTGCTTAGGTAATTAGGCTATAGCCCTAGCTAAGCAAATAAAAAACTAAAATATTATAGTATTCTATAACCTAAGGTAGGCACTAGTATTAGTAATATTTCCTATATAATAAAAATACAGTTTTTATAGCTTAAAATTAAAAGTATATATATATTTTATTTGCCTTAATATTAACTAATTATAGGTAGAATCCTATAGAGATTCCATGTTTCTAACTATAGAAGTTATAAAATTAAAACTATTTTACTAAATTATTATATTTCTTACTAACTCTAGCCCCTTAAGGCAGAAAGTAATATAGAATATTTAAAATTACTTATACTTATATAACTATTAGAATTTATATAGTAGGATACTACTAAAATAATAGTATAAGAAATAATAGAAATATTAAAATATCCTACTAAATAAATTATTAGAATATCCCTTTTATAGTATAGTTATTAAACTATTTACATTAGCTAGCTAGCACCTACTATATATAAAATACCTTAACTAAGGAGTTAGGGTATTAACTCTATTATACTTATTAGAGTGTATTATAGTAAATAACCTAAGGGTGCCTATAAGGGGCGCTACTAAGGTTTTAATAGTTTATATCTTAGCCTTAATAGCTTTTACTTTAATTTAAAGTAATTTAATAAAGGTTTTAATAGTAAAAATTAAGGTAGCTATAGTAGATTTATATTTCTTTAATATAATAAGGTAGGATTCTATATCTTTTATAGCCTTTACTATAAGTATAGATTTAGTAGCCTCCTTAATTCTAATATTAACTATCCTTAAGATCTTAGTTTTTATAATATTATAGATATTTATAAGGCCTTTAATACTATTATAATATATTTTAGATAGTTTACTATAGTTTATTATAGTAGACTTAAAAGCTTCCATAGCTATCTTTAATACTATAATATATATAAGGACTCTATTTTATATACTTAATAACTACTTAGTTATAATAGTAGCCTTATAAGTGCTTAGCTTAAGGATCTTTATAAGGTAAGACTTACTAATTATTACTAAAAGGCTACTAAAGGTTCTATTTAAGTAGCTAAAGGTATTGCTTATATATTTAGTAATAATAATAGCCTTAGCTAAAAGCTAGGAGGTTTAATAATAGTTTTTATAGCTACCTTTATTTTTTTAAATAAAAATAACTATTTAAAGGGAGTTATAAGTAGTGTAAATTACTAAAAGTTTTAATTTACCTTTAGCTTAAGCTTTATTGCCCTTTATAGTAACTACTATAGCCTTATTACTTTAAGCATTAAGTCCTTTAAAAATATTAATATAGTAAGCTACTACTTTTAAGTATAGCTTATAAAAAGAATTATCTTTCTTAATACTAAATCTATTCTAACTAATTCTAGCTTTAGCCCTAGTAAATTCTATACTATAAATATAAAATATATCCTTAAGGGCTTAATCCTTCTTCTTAGGTCTCTACTTATTGATATATTACTACTTTATATAGTTTTTCTTTATATTAACTATAACTATAAAGTTAATATTATTTAATTTATTATAAAGTTTATACGCTTTACTATTAGCCCTTTTAAACTAATAAAGATATTAATATATTAAAGTATTAGTAATATACTTTACTATATCCCTAGTAGTGGTTAATAGTTTACTAATTATATTTATTAAGAATTAGCCTATTAAAGCTTAAGCTTTAATACCCTTAGCATTACCTATTCCCTAATTATCTATATTATTTATATTAAGAACATCCTTATCCTTATTATAGTTAACTATAATAGTCTAGGGAGTAATATAGGGTATACTTATATTATTACTATATTTATTATAGAACTTACTATTCTAGGTAGTGTAAGTATCTCCTAGCTAGCTAGTTAAGATATTAATCTTCTAAAGATAGGGGTTAAATATAAGTCCTAATAAGTTAGCTAGGTTAATATTATAGAAATTTATACTTTTCTTAAGTTTAAAGGCTAATTTCTCTAAAAAGCTTATAAAAAGCTACTAGTAAGGATAGGGCTTAATAAAGGCTTAAATATATAAAAATAGGGAAAAATATAGAAGTTTACTATATATATCTTATTAATACTTTTCTTAGCTTAACTTTTATTAGGGTCTAGTGTAGTAATTAGCAAAACTAGCGCTAATAACCTTTAGCTAGTAGATTTAATATATTATAGAAAGGCTTAGAGAAGTCTAAGGTTTAAGCAATATATTTATATAAACTAATAAAAGCTATAAATAAACCTAGCTAACTAATATAAAGAAAGAAGGTAGTAGTATATAAATTTTTAAGAAAAAAAGAAATAAGAAAGTAAAGAAAAGAAGGTAAAGAAAAAAGGTAAATAAATATAGGAAGTAAAGGATTTTATATACCTTAATAAGGCTTTTATAGAAGTAAGCTTAAAATAAGCTTTTATAGTATACTAGGAGTTAGGAAATAATTAATATTTTCTACTAGTAGAGAATTCCTTATATATATTTATAAAATTAAATACTAAGCTAGTATAACTTAAAATATTTATTAATTAAAAGGCACTATAAGACCTTTTTTATAGTATTCCTTATTCTAATTAATAGTATTTATAGTAAGGTACTTATTAACTATTTTAGTAGCATTAATATATATATTTTCCTTAGAAATCTACTAATTATCTTTAGTAGAGTATCCCTTTTAGTAAATTAAGAAATTAATATAAAGCTTTCTACCTTTCTTTTAAAAAAATTATATATAATATTTTTAAATTCTTTTAATTTTCTAATAGTTTACTTTTTCTAATTTAGTTAAGTTTATTAGTAGTAATATAGGCTTAATTCTTTTAAAAGGGTTTTTACTTTACTATAGTTTTTAAATATAAACTATAGAAACTACTAAATAAACCCTTAAAGTTAGTAAAAAGTTAAGGTAAAAAGAGAGAGAAGAGATTTATTTTAAAACTTTATATAGTTTAGTATACTAAGAAGACTATTTCTTCTTAGGCTTATTTAAAAGCTTATATCTTAAGTATAACCTAAGGTATACTATATCCCCTATATTAATATTTACTAAATTATACTTAAAGTTATATTTAATTTTTATAAGTATAGCTATTATTATAATAATATACTTAGCTTCCCTTTAATATAACTTTTAAAGCATTAATAGGTTAGTATCTTTAGGGTTTATAATAGATTTATTTAAATTTAAAAGAAGGTTTACTACTATAAGTAGCTTATAACTAAGTATAAGTTTATTAGGTAATTAGTTAATTAAGGCTATAGCTATATTATTAAGGTAGTGTTAAAGTGCTAGAAATATTAAGGGTTAGGGGATATCTAGGTTAGTTATAGTGTAATATTATATTATAATAATTATAGTTTAATTTTTATACTTAGCTATACTATTAGTTTATAAGTAATACATTACTACTATAAGGAATTTTACTCCTAGCTTATAGAAGAGTATAGTTTAAAGGTTAAAGATAAATTTAAGGTCCTTATTATTAATAATTTCTTATAGTAGTCTTTAGTTAGTAAGGTAAAGCCCTTTTAGTAGAAGCTTAGCCTAAATTTCTATTAAATACTCCTTATAGCTAGGGATAAGAATTATCTTCTTACTAAAGAGGTAGTTAACTAAGTAGAGTAAATTATAGGTAATAAATCCTTCTACTGCCTATATTATATTTTTTAAGCTAACTTTTAGTATATTTATAATAAAATCTAATAAAATACTATAAAAAGGTTTAGGCTTTATTTAAAGGGGTTTTATTTCCCTTAGGGCTTAAGATTAGAGAACTATATTTTCTTTATAAATATTATAGTATACTATATAGGTGTATATTTAGCTACTTATATATAGAAAGTAGACTATAGAAAGCTTTTTAGCTATCCTCCTTACTCTAAAATAGTAAGTATTATTATAAGTTAACTAGAGAAGGGCTTTTATATAGTTTTAAGGGATATAGAGTTAGTATAATTCTTTTAAATTCTAGTAATAGAGGAGTTTATTATCTTAAAGGTCCTAGCTATATAGGGGAATTTATAGTTAGTTTTGTTAAAAATAACAGGGTTATTTATAGGGGATTCCTCACTATTAGTGCTATAATTATAGCGCTGATAGAAGCACTTTATAGGGGGCTTTATAAGCCAGTGCAAGCCGGCAAGCGTGCGCGCGCGCGGGCGGCACAACCACGGAATTCCGACCAAAGGTCACGTGTGTGGGCTCGCAGCTGCAGGGTCCCCACAAATCCTCACTTTTCGACCTTTTTTGCTCATTCTGACAGCTACGCAGTCGGACTAACAGCTGCAAGGTGGGCCCAGTCTTTAGGTTAGATTTATAAGGCAACTAGCGAAGATACAGAGGAATGGATTAAAGGATGTAACTAAGCTAGCTGACGGCTGCTTAGTTAGGGAAGGTGGCTACCCTATAATGTGTGTTTTTTACTGTTTTTCTTAACAAAGAGGAATTTATAAAAAGTCTTAGGACTAGATTCTTTATTGCTGAATTCTGGGCTTTCTTTCTATATATATATCTAAAAATCGGTTTTTTAGTGTTGCGTGTTGATTTTTACTAAGTTAACCGATTGCAAGCACGTTGGCAGCTAATTTGTATAGCCGTGAGTCTATTTTTTTGTTTTCCTATACAAATGAATTTTGCGGAAAATAGAAAGTGGCTCACAAAGCCCAGCTAGCGACTAGGATCCACCAATAAGGTCAGTGGGTATGTAAGGGAAGGAAGTGAAAAACCCCCTCACAGCCGCCGACTGTACGGACCGTCAGAATCACTCTTGCTAGCTGCGC
>AFRA01000971.1:0-14867 GCA_000223055.1 Claviceps fusiformis PRL 1980
AGAGAATATTAAGTATTAATAAGTTTTAAAGTATAAGAAAGAAATATATATTTTAATAATAAACTAAAAGGGGTATATTATAGCTTTTAATTAATATTATATAGTATACTATTTTAATATAAACTTTAATACTACTAAGCTTTATATAGGCTTTAATTTAATTATAATATTTCTATACTTTATTATTACTTAAGTAAAGTTATTAGCTAAATTTCTTTTTTTTTATAATACTTAGTTAATATAGCTATAAAAAGTAAGCTAAAAAAAGTAAAAAAAGTAACTTTAAGCTAATAAAAAATAAATTAAGCTTTTATAATATAAAACTAAAGATACTTAAAGGTAGCTTAAATATAAATATTATAAATATTAAAAGCTAGTAAATAGTAAATAGTATTATAATATTAGTAAAAGGAAGTATATTAATAGTAAAAAAAGATATAATAATAATAGGAGGGGGTATTATACTTAATAAAATAAAAGGGAGTAGTATAAATATATATATTTACTTTTTTAAATATAATAGTAAGTAAGTTAGTAAAAAGGGCTAATATAATTAAAGCTAAGTAAATAAATCTTAATATATAAGTATTAATTATTTAACTTAATACTATACTTTAAATAATTAAGTATTAATATAATTAATATTTATTTTTAATAAATAAATAGTAATAAAATTAATAATAAAAATAAATAATAAATATAAAGATATTTTATTAGTAATAAACTAAGGTTAGGCTAATAAATAAGAGAATAGTATAAGTAAGAAGCTAGTAATAATAGTAAGTATAATATACTTCTCTATAGTATATAGAGTAGTAGTAAAATAGTTATATAAAGCTTTAAATAGCTTATTTAAAATAATCTTTTTTTTTATTATTAAGAGTATTATAAATAAAAATATAAAGTACCTTTATAGCCTTACTATAGTAAATAGCTACTATTATTTTATAAATAAGGTAATAAAGAATAAAACTTTAAGTAAATATAATAGTATTTTTTATATAAGTTAATTTTTTTCTTTAATACTCCTTATAGAAGTGCTTAAGACTTAATATATATAAAAATAAGCTATTATTTATTATATAAAGAATATAAAATAGGTATTAAATATTTAGCTAGAAAAGATCTATAGAGGTATATAATTTATCTTTTAAGTTACTTTTTATCTTATAATAACTTAAGATATAATAACTATTTAAAGATAAAGGAGGAGAAGGAAAAGTATTAGTAGTAGTAAATATAATTTTATAACCTTAGTTTTTTTAAAAATAAATAAAGTAGTAAGGATAAGAGAGCTTATGATTTAGATTTAATAAATAGTAATAGTGGATTATTTATTAATATTATAAAAGATTTATAAAATAGATATTAAATAATAATAAAGAATAAATAGGTATTAATTAATATTTAAATAGGAGGCTTAATATATATAGAATATTAGTAATAAGAATAATAATAAAATAATACTTATAAGCTTAAAGAAGCTAACTAAGAGATTTATAATTAATATCTAAGATATAATTAGCTAGCTAATTTAAGATTTTTATTTAGGTTTTTATTTTAGGTTTTATTTTATTAATATTAAATACTAAATTAGAACTAGCTAGGATATATAGTTCTACCTAGTAAGGCGCATTACTTATACCCTAATAGTAATATTATAACCTAACTATTTATTAACTATTTTATAGCTAGGGAATAATATAATAGGGGGCTATATAATAAATTTAAGCTAAAGGCTTAGATTCTTAGTAAAATAGGAGAGGAGTATATAAGGAGCATATAATGAGTATATAAGGTAACCTACCTTACCTAGAGAGCAAACCCTATAAGCATATATTATATATAAACTAGACATATAGTAGAGGGGGATAGTAACCTTTCCTTCCCCCTTTTAGATAATAATAACTTCATTAACACTAGATTGCAGTCGCCACCTAGGCTAGTCCATAACATAAACTTATTATACTTACTTTTTTTAATATTATAGCTATATAATTTAGTAAGTAGTATATTTATATTTTATAATAAAAACTACTATAAGCTCTATATAGGCCTAAGTAAGTAGAGATATAAATAATATATATAGGTTTTCCTCCCTATTTTAGAGTTTTTTCTATATAATTTAGTAAGTAGAGGTATTAAATAGAGGCCCTTATAAGCCTTCTAGCGTATGTTAATAATAATAATAATAATTAAAGTTATAGGCTTAGTAAATATATATCCATAAATCTACTACTTTATAGAGTAAAGTAGTATAGTAAGCTTTAGTTTATTATATTTTATAAAATATAAAAGCTTTTATATTACTTTTAGTATTATTTAATTTACTAAAGAATTTATAATAATAATATTTAATAAACTATATTTAGTATTTAGCTTTATAAATATATATAGCTAATAATAGTAATCTTAATAGTTTATATAGCTAATAGCTATAAGTAGGTTTCTTACTTTCTTTCTTTATATACTTATTAACTTTATTAGTAAATCCTACTTACTAACTAAGCTTTATAAGCTACTTTTTATTTTTTATAAAATTTATTTATATAAGAAAATAAAAAAATAAACTTATAGCTATATAAAGTAGCTACTAATATACTTATAAGTAATTAACTTAAGAAAAATTAATATATAATACTAAAAAACTAATTTTTAAATATTTATAAAACAAAGCTTAGAATTTAATAGTAAAAAACTTAGTTTTAAGCCTTTTTATGAATTTCTTATTATTAAAAAAAATAATAAAAATATATATTATAAAGTAGCTATATTCCTGAACTAAGTAGCTATTAGCTAGCTTAGTTACTTTCTTTAATTTATTTTTTTATATTTTTATAAATTATCTTATAAATTAAATTTAAAGACTAAACTTACTTAGTAGCTATTAGCCTGACTATATAACTATTAAAATAAGTAAAAACAGTTAAAAAATAAGGATTTATAGGGACCTTATAGCTTTAAGCCTATATATACGTAACCTTTAGTTAGATTTCTATAGTTGTGCTGCCTATGTGCGTGCACGCTTGCTAGCTTACAAGCCCCCTATAAAGTGCTTCTATTAGTGCTATAATTATACCACTAATAGTGAGGAATCCCCTGTAAATAACCCTGTTATTTTCAACAATACTTATTAAGCTTACTACTTTAGTAAGCTATACTTTATAGCACTTACGTTTTTTATTTTTATTAAATTATAAGCTTAAAAGAGAACTTTTAGTATTTAGAAAATTTACTAAATTTTTCTACAATAAAAAAATATTACTATATTTATAAAGAGTATAAAAGCTACTTATTTCTTTTATAAGAAAATAATTTTATTAAAAAGAAGTTTTCTCTTTTATAAAATAGAAAAGAATATAGTATAAAAGAATCCCTACTTTTATAAAAACTTAGAATTAGTAAAAGAATAGGATATTTTACCTTATAAGAATTCCTTATAAATAAAATAAAAATTATAGAAGACTTTACTTTTATAAAAATAAAGATATAGAAGATTTCCTACTTTTATAAAGAAGAAAGATATAGTAAATTTACTATAATTTAGAAGACTACTTTCTATAAAAGAGTAAATAGAAGATTTCTTATTTCTTTAAAAAATAAAAAGAGGGAATATTTTCTAAAAAAGAAAATAGAAGTCTTTTCTACTATAAAATAAAAAGATATAGAAGCCGTTCCCTTTTTTAAAAATAAAAGAAAGTTATAGAAAATTCCTATTTTCTATAAAAAAAGACCTTATAAGCTTATACCTTTTAAGCCAGTATATATAAGATTTTTTCTTTCTAAAGAAAAAAATAAATGCTAAGGATTTAGGTTATAATAACCTAGGGTCCCTACCCTAGAGTAGTTATAGGTAGAGTATGTAAATTAATAAATTTTTTAGCAAAATTATAATATTTCTATTATTTTTAAAAAATTAGAAATTTTAGAAGCTACTATTACCTCTATCTTAGCTATAGCTTAAGAACTTATAGCTAAGCTAGTATAAGAAAAAACTTAAAAAAGCTTTAATTTTGATTTTTTTAATTCCTTTAATAATTTTATTATTAAAGAATTTAATAAAAGGGTTTATAGCTTTCTAGAGAGGGCTAAACTAAAGGGGCTAAAGAATTTTAATTAGTAAAAGTTAGCCTTAAATATTTAATTTAAGGCATTAAAAATACTTAATTTCTTAGGAAATCTTACTATTACTAAGAACCTTAGTAATTTTAATTAAGTAATAATTTTTATATTTTTAAGGAATAGCTATACTAAAGGCCCTTAAAATACTATAATTTAATAAAGAAACCTTTTAAAAGTATATGGAATTTTAATTTACTAGTATTCTTAAAGTACTAAAATATAATAAAGTACCCTATATTATTAATTTTATAGCTTAAATTTCTAAGGCTTTAAGGGTTCTTTAAAGTTCTTTAATATTTTATTTAATAATTTATTAGCTAAGCTAAATATAGGAAGTGTTTTTATAAAGCTTATAAATTAAGTAATTTAGTATTTATAGGCATTTCAATCTACCTTTCTCTACTAAATAAAAGGTTAGAGACTTTTTATAAGAACTTTTAGGGCTTTAGCGAACTCTATAAAGGTACTAAATTTATAATTTTTAATAGTAAACTTACTTAAAGAGTAAAGAGATAAAAACTCTTTAGTAAGTAAAGCTTTAAATTATAAGGCTATTACTTAAAAGAATTCTATATATAAAGGTACTAAAAAAAATAAGTTCTTAAAAAACCCTTTTAATAATAAAGAAAAAGAGAATTCTTTTAAAGAAAATAAGAGAAATTCTAAGCTTAATTCTTATTAAAAAAAAAGGGTAAAAAAGGGTAAAATCCTCTAAAAAGGCTAAGAATAATAAAGATAAAGGTTAGGAAGGAACCTTTATACTAGGAAATTTTAAACTTTTATTAAAAGCCCTAAAACGCTATAAAAAACCTAGTAGCCCTAGTGTTAGTAGTAATTCTAGTAAGAGTTCTAGTAATTTTAGTAAAAATTCTAGCTCTTTATTTAGTAATTCTAGTATTAAAGAAGAAAAGCTTTTAAAAGAAGAATAAATAACTTCTCTTAATGCCTTTAACTTTAGTTATAAAGAAAATATAAAAAACTCCCTTCTTTACAATATAGGCTTAATAGTACACTTAGTTAATTTTAAAGAGTACTTTATAAGCTATACTACTTATAAAAAAGGTAAGGCAAGCTCTATAACTACTAGTGGGGGTCCTATCTATTCTAAAGGATATAGTAAGGCTGATTTCTTAGTACTATACTAATAAAACCCTAATAAATATAAGCCTTTAATTCTATAAAATACACTATATTTATTAAAATTAAATATAATTATTTAGTGGATTAAAGCACTATTTAGTAAGGGGATTTATATTTAAAAATTCGTTGTCTTTAGCTAATAGGTCTTATATTAGTCTCTTAAATGTTAAAAAGCATGGATTTTTCTTCAAGCTTAAAGATTCTAATCCACCCCTTCTAAAATCACCTTCTAGCTGCTCTAAGGGGCACTATATAGGTTATTTTAGCTACTAGGCTAGCCCCCCTATAAAGGTCACAGAAAAACCTTCTATAAGGTCTGTTTTAGCCGCTAAAATGGCTAAAAAAGTTAAAAATTACAGAGGGGTCCCCCTAATTTCTAGGGAAAAACCCCCTAATTCTATGCTGTTAGAGGCACTTAAATCTAATTTTATAGAGGATTTATAGGGCTTAGTAGATAAAAAACCTTTTATTAGTCCCCCTACACTCTATATAACTCTACCTCTAATAGCTAGCTAAGAGGCCTATAGTTTTTAAGGGGCCTAGTATAAGGAAGCTAAGGAAGAAGGCCCTATAGTAGTAAATAAGCTTTAGGGAAATTCTATAATTATAGATTACCCTATGCCTAAAGACCCCTATAACCTAGATTTTCTAAATTATAGTAGCTACCCTAAATATTTTTATTTAAAGAGTAAAAAGGTTATTTTTATTTACTAAAACTAGGCTTAAAGCTTATATAATATTTCTTAACATATTATGGGGAATAACTCTTTAAAGGGGGATCTAAGTGCCCCTTAGACCCTAATAGAGAATAATTCCTTAAGAGGGAATTAACTAAAAAGAGAGCTTTCTTTATATTTTTTTAAAGAATTACTTTAAAGGCTTTTTTTAAAACCTAATAGTTAGAAAAGTCCCTAAGCTTTTCCTTAGTCTTAGAAATTTTTTATCTTTAATTTTAAATAATTTTCAACTAAAGGTTAAAAATTTAAGAAAAATAGATTTTTATATAGTAAATCTTTATAAAGAATCTTACTATAAAGCTTTTTTTTCTAAAGAAATTAGGATTTTAGAGCTTAAGTTCTGAAGGAATTCCTAAATGTAGATATCTTTAAAATAAAAACTATAAGAAGAAATATACTTCTTAAAAGCTCTAAGATATTTATAAATTTACTTTATCTCTATAAAGTAAAAGGCTTTTGCTGTTTTCTTATCTTATTATTCCAAGACTTTTTAGAAGCTTTTAGTAGCTTATAGGAATCTTTAAAAATAAGAAGGATTTTTTTTATAATTATTATAACTATTACTAAAGCTACTAAAAAACAATGTTTAGTTAAAGGCATAAAAATAATTATAAAAACATCTAAAAAATTAAAAATAATTATAAAAATAAAGAAAGAACAAGGTCCCTGCTTTTAATAGTAATACTTTTAGAAAAAACTATACTTTTCTATAGTAAAAAGTTATTTACCCTAAAACCCTAACTTTAGGCTTTATAATTTTATAATTCTTTTTTATTTTAGAATTTTTCTATATTTTATATAACTTTTTCTTTTACTTTTACCTTTAGTGCTTTATAATAACTATTTTTAATACTTTTTTAAAGAGAGTATTAAAAATAATAGGGTTATTTCTAAGGGATTTCTTATTATTAATGCTATAATTATAGTGCTAATAAAAGTACTTTATAGAGAGCTTTATAAGCTAGTGTAAGCTAGTAAGCATATATATATATAAGTAGTATAACTATAGAATTTTAACTAAAGGTTATATATACATAGGCTTATAGCTATAAAGTCTTTATAAATCCTTACTTTTTAACCTTTTTTACTTATTTTAATAGTTATATAATTAAGCTAATAGCTATTAAGTAGGTTTAGTTTTTAAGTTAGATTTATAAGGTGGTTAGTAAAGATATAAGGAAATGAATTAAAAAATATAATTAAACTAGCTAAGGGCTACTTAATTAAGAAAGGGAGCTACTTTATAATATATATTTTTACTTTTTTTAATGAAAAGGAATTTATAAAAAGGTTTAAAATTTAATTCTTTATTACTAAATTCTAAGCCTTTTTTTATATAAATATTTAAAAATTAGTTTTTTAGTATTATATATTACTTTTATTAAGTTAACTAATAATAAGTATATTAATAGCTAATTTATATAGTAATAAGTTTATTTTTTAATTTTTTTATATAAATAAACTTTATAAAAAATAAAAATAGCTTATAAAGCTTAGTTACTAACTAGAATTTATTAATAAAATTAGTAAATATATAAGAAAAGAAAGTAAAAAACCTTTTTATAGCTATTATCTATATAAACTATTAAAATTACTTTTATTCATTATATATATATATATATAAAGTTAAATATTAAAGATAATTTATTAAATATTATTATTATAAATTCTTTAGTAAGTTAAATCGTGCTAAAAGCAACGTAAAAGCTTCTATACTTTATAAGATATAGTAGACTATAGCTTACTGCACTGCTCTGCTCTGTAGAGCAGTGGATCTATACGTGCACGCTCACTAAGCCCATTACCTTAGTAAGCTATGCTCTATAGCACCCACCTTAGTTATTCTAATATCATATATATAGTATAGGCTAGTTACTTAGCAATAAAGAAGATATTATATATAATAAGTTTTTTGGCCTTTTGTTGCTTAATTCTCTTAAAAGCTATCAACTTTAATACTTTAGTATTTAGCCTTTAACTTAACTAGTTTACGAGAGATCTCTATTTTGTAATGTTCATATAGCTGGAGCATTTCTAGTTTAAGTATATTGTATATTACGTTGTGCTACACATGTAATATAACCTTGAACTTAAGCTATAGTAGACATTTTAGCCTAACTGACAGGGCGTTGCGGTTGCTAAATGTGCTATAAAATAGTATTACACCTAAAGTCTATAAAACTAATTAAGATTTTAATACATCGGTGTTGAAATTAGAGAACTACAGTACGTATAGTTTACTTGAATGCTTAAATACATATAAATATGTTTTTCTAATATAGGGTTTAGAATTTCGTCATTTAAAGAAAAAACTAGAAAAAAAACTATACTTTATATAAATAAGATCTGAGGTCTGCATTAAAGTGTAGGCTTATATAGAGCTAAATTTAAAAAGTTTCCCTATTTTTAAAACAAAATTATGTTAAGAGAAATATCTTTAGCAAAATTAGTAAAGCATTTATATATAATTGTTTAAGAAAATATATCTTAAAACTTTAACTTAATATTAAACTAAACGTATCTCTTTTAGTCTTATGAAATAAGAAAACATAGTTTAAACTGTGTTTAATAACAAATAACGCCGTAAGATGCCAATGAATACACTATTGAACTATGTGAGAAGACACTTGGAATTCTATCAGAAACCTCCGCTTAACGTCATGTCAATGAGCAGTGATGGTTGATTCTCTGCATGGAAAGTGCAGAAAGAGATTGGGTGTTTCTATACAGCAGGTCCAGGCGTTTCTGAACATTTCGCCATACAATTTTGGTGTAAAATCGTAAAAAAGTTCTTCGGTATCACTTTACACATGTCTTTAGTATTGCTAAGGAAGCTGTAGAAATCCACTGTAGTAGTCATCGAGCCATTGTGCAGCCCTCTCGCCCGAGTCATCGTTGGATGTGTCCCATCGTCCAACGGATCCGACATAACCGTCGGGTCGCACGTTGACTATCGCAATGTCGCCAGGCTCTAGGTTACCCAGCCACTTATCCGTACACAAGACGCCGCGCGTATCCTGCTCGGGAATATTATCGAGGTACAAAGACCACCGACTGTCTTGTAACATGACCGGTAAGTCAGATAATTCCATCTCTGCCTTGGGCATCGTGGCTGAAATCGGGTTAGCAAACGCGTCTTTTATGGGCATCATGGAGAAGAGGACAGGATTTATGCGTAAAGGAAAACCATGACACATACTTATGAGACCAAAAGTGAACAGATGGCTGACAGCGGTGTACCTCTCTGGTCTGATGTAGACGTCCTCAGCTGAGCCCTTTCTTGGCTGCGCGGCATAAGATTTGCTTGCGGCAGCCGAAAGTTGGCTGACAAAGGATGAATCATCAGCAACAGCTCTACAGAATGTTGTCAAGAAGGGCGCCGCTTGTTGAACATCCCACGTGAGAAGAAAAATGCGGAATTGGCCCAGCATGGGAATGTCCAGCTGAATGTCGACTGG
The DNA here is from genome assembly GCA_000223055.1 of Claviceps fusiformis PRL 1980. Lineage (NCBI taxonomy): Eukaryota > Fungi > Ascomycota > Sordariomycetes > Hypocreales > Clavicipitaceae > Claviceps > Claviceps fusiformis. Next base: position 9,458 of record AFRA01000971.1, read on the forward strand.
GTTGGAATCGATATATCGAGTGACTCTGGCAGGCGGCAGGATACATCCAGGTCGGGCATCCCCTGTGGGAGTCGCCAAGTCACCAAGTTCGACACGGTTGATGGTGCTGCTAGAGTATTCTACCCCAATGCCTGAGATGAAGCGGACATTGGCTTTGAAGTTCTTGGCAAGCGCCACTGCATCGCCCGCGGCAATCTGATTTGCATGCTCGTAATCGAAATTGACGAGGTCGAGGGCAATCTTGCGACGCTCCTCCTCGTAACTTTCCAACAGGACGGGCTTGGCGAGTCCACGAACATCCAAGTTGAGTTTCCAGGACAGATTCCAGGAGTCGTGCATGGAAGTGTTCATGCCCTGTGCAGCCTTCGGCGAGTGTGTGTGGCTGGCATCACCGGCCAAGAAAACCTTTGTATGGGCGTCTGAAAACCGGCTGGCAACCCGCTGACCAACTTGATATCGTCCAAACCACTCGATATACTTCCAGTCCACTGCAAACGGCGACATGATCATCCTTGCCTGTTCCATGACAAAGGCTTGGCCAAGTTGGCGACGGTCCTCGGATGCCCACGTCTTCAGTTCAATGTAAAACCTGGTCATGTTTCTTTCACGAGGAATAATGAGAATGGATCCATGCTCCTCTGAGTAGACCAGAGTTTTTGACCAGATATCAGGGAAATCAGTAATCAGCTCTCCGTCTAGAACACCCCATATGGATGCCTGTGACATGCCAATTGCCGCCACATCTGGTATACTCTTGCGCACTTTGGAGTGCGCACCGTCACCTATGGACAATATGTCAGTGACTGAGAAGAGTTGTCGAGGTCTTTTCTTTGACCATTCGTGAGAAGGGGAGGCCACACGATTGAATGTCGAGCAGCAGGTGACCGAGTGACGGGAAGAAGAAATAATACTTACAGCCAACCAGGTATTGTGTAATATACGTCTTCTTATCTTGAGTTACATTGGTCCGACAGTTGATCTGCAAGTGGCCACTCTTGGCGATATTTTCATAGGACTCGAAGGCCGTGTTTCGTCTCACCGTTTTGCCTCTCTTTGCCAGATCTTCAATGAACAGGCTTTCCACGATACCTTGATGTACAAGTAATATGTAAGGATCTAGAACATCGATCACAGGCGGATAATGAACCTCTCGGCCCAATCTGTGGAGAGGCTCTTCTCGCGTGCTACGCCAAAAGGAAATATCGTACACACGGACTCCCCGTTGGAGGAGAGTATCGGCCAGTCGCAACTGCCTGAAGGTCTCAATTGTCTTTGGCTGTAAGCCATCGGCCCTGCGTAGCGTGGTAAAGTGAGCATCTTTACTTCCGATCGCGGTTGGGTTTGGTTTTGGCTTGCAGAATCAAGGCACTCGGTGGGTGAAGAAAAATGCAAAAAACCTTGCTATCTTACCTCCCGACCGGAGTCTGGTCTGCTCTGTCATCAATCACCTCGACATTGATGCCATATCTGGTGAGAGTCGCAGCCATCATGAGTCCCGCCGGACCAGCACCAACCACACATACTTGGCATTCCGAAGGCGGGTCCGGAAAACTGCGCAACTGAGAGAGATCGGCGACCGTTATATCAGCAGCATCTTCGTCTATGGCCTCCATTTGCCGTTCAACTGTGTTTTCGACATCCATTGGAGTTGGAGTAGCTGTAGCTGTAGCTGTAGCTGGCGGCGTAGGCGTAGGCGACGATGTAGGTGACGATGTCGCGCAAGCGATCGGCTGCGGGCTGGAAAGGATTCCAGGGGCCATGTCTCAAGAAGCTAAAATGAGGGCCGTGGTGGTCTTTTTTCGTTCCCTCTTTCCCGGTTCTTCTTCTTCTTCTCCTTCTTCTTCTTCTTCTTCTTCTTCTTCTTCTTCTTCTTGTTCGTCTTCTTCTTCCTTCCGTCTTTTTTTTATCCTGTCCCTTGCCCTTTCCCTCTCTGTCTCTTTGCAAAGTCGGTTGGGGAAGGTGTGCTGCAATGACTGTGGTCTGGTAGGTATTTACTATTGTAGTCTGCTGCTACGGCTGGTAGCTGATCTGGGCACTGAGTCCTGACTGACGGGTAGTGAGTGTGTGGCCGCTGGCGACGTGCCGTGGATCAATCCCCTTCCGCCCCTGATAAGGATGTTCTTATGAGCTGACGACGATGGGTTAAGGATGACAAGAGGCACGAAGCGTCACAGTATTCTTGCCAAAATATGTCAATCTTCATGCGATGACGTACTGAGGCACCGAACAAATCCAACCTCGAAACCAGCAAGGTCTGTGAGTTGGAGAGGTAAAGGTGGGCCGGCAACAGCATACATATATGAAGTGACCAGACAGAAAGACACTGCAAGACAAGGTACCTAAGTGGTAGTCAGTCCAGGCCAGCAGCAGACACAGAGAGGCCTGTGCGGGAGAGCTGTTCCAACTATGTCTACAAGCAGAGAATCGGGATTTGTCCAACACACACAGCGGAATATGTCGATTAGGAAGAATATATACATGTTTATATATACATTATATATGTTTGCTATTTAGAAGGCGCCTGGGTAGGCCGAGGCAAACCAAGAAAAAAAAAAAAAAAAAAAAAAAAAAAAAAAAAAAAAAAAACCCAATTCATGTGAACTGGGTGGCCAGAGCCAATCAATCACGGGAGCTCGGATTGGTAAGAGCGGCTCACCATGGACAACCGACGCGGACCACGTCTGGTGACCGGCAAGTGGTGCGAGAGGCACAACTCCCAACATTGAATAATTACCAGACGACGTCTTCTTCAGTGGTCTGTCCGCGATCCTGCATGGTGCGATCTGCCATTGATTCCACGTACTAATTACCAGATTTACCAGAGTCAGAGCCTGTTTGTTACTCGCATGGGCGTTGAGGAATACCGGGCCGAACTAAAGCCGAGAAAGGCGGAGGCAGCGACCGCGCGCAACGACAAGGCAGTTCTGCACGAGCTTAGGCGCTGCATGCAAAAAGTGGCATGACCTGATGGCGTGCTGACTGGTGTTGAGGAATTTATGAAGCAAAAATGGGCTGATCTGATGGACAGGGTCGGTGGGGCCCCCGACCGCTAGTGTGTGTCCACCACGACGGTTGAATGACTGCGTAACGGTCTAACCAACCTAGGGAGCTGGGGAGGCACTTCCTTAAGTAGTAGGTAGGGTCAGTCAGTCTAAGGTTACGGAAGGTATAATAAAGTGCCCTCCTGCTGAGACTGACCTACTCCTGCACTACACACTATTACTTCCCTTTGGTGTCCGCAAGGCTACATTCGCGTACTGATCCACTTCGTTAACCAATAGAAGCATAGCATCAAAGGCACCTACTGCCCTATACAGTATACTAATATGTAGTCTAATAGAGGTCTTGATAATACCGTAGAGTATAAAGAGATACTTTATAACATATGTTATTATAAAAACTGTTTGCAAATTTACTGCACAAAATCTCTTAGAAAATTTAGTAAAAAGATTTATAATGCCTTTTTACCCTCCTTTTTAATAGTATATTAGGTCTAAAGTATAGTTATAATAAATATTAAATTTTTATAAATATTAATAGTAGAAATGAGGGACTTACTTTTAGATTATTACTACTTTTTTACTAATTAACAGAAATTTATATTTAATTACTACGTTAATTCTAAGCCTATAATAGCTAAAAATAAGACTCCTATATATTTTTATAATAAATATAATTAAACTTTTAGGCTTATAATAATAGTTCTACTAAAAAGACTACAGAACATTGTTCTTTATATTATTAATATAAAAATAATATATACTTATTATAGCACTATTACTACTTTTACTGCTAAAATAAATACTATATACATAATCAAGAACCATAAAGAAATAATGGACTATAAAGTTTAAAAAGTCTTTTAGATTAAAATTACCTTAAGCTTAACTTTAATATAAAGTGTGTTACATTAGTATACTACTTTGAAAGTTATAATATAATCATTATATTTAAAAGTACTGTAAAACCCATACTGATACCCCTTTTTAAGCATAGACTACATGTAACTTAAAGGTAATTGTAAGCTAATATAATTTTGGTATTATTATTCGTAACTTTTTTATCTTTAATTTATAAAATAAATTTTAAGAAAAAATACTTAATACTTTAATAGTTTTTAATAATATTAATATTATTTAGATTATAACTTAGAAACTATACAAACCTTTTATATATACTTTTTTAACTATTAAGGTTAATAGTACTAAAGTAGCTAATTCTTTATATTATATTAAAATTACTTATAAAGTAATAAGGTTTTAATTTTAACCTAAATATATATAAAGAAAAGTAGCTTTAATATTTATTTATTTACGTATTATATACCTAAGCTATAGATACCTATAATATTACTAAACTAATATAGAGAATTACTATAATATTATTTCGAAGTACCGTCTCTATAGCTTTCTTTACTCTTATAAGCGTAATATACTCTTTTGTTATATTTATTAAAATATTTATATAGCTTTAAACTAAGGTAAGCTTATAAAATACTTTACTTAATAGCTACTTTAAACTAATTATATTATTTATTATATATAAGGTAATTACTTATAGGTAGCTTAGAACCTTAAAGTATATAGTATACCCTGACTAGGGCTTTATATGGAATCTTTACCTACCTTAATATATAAACTAATATATACTACTCTGTAAAAGTATACCTATTAATATTATAATTATAATATAGAGTTATATAGAAGCTATACTCCTAAATTATTAATATAGTAGGCTCGTAATAAATAACTGCTTATTAATTATTTATTTATCTAAAAAAATGTAAATGAATAAAACAAATAAAATAATATTATATACTACCTCTATACTATCTCTATCAATCCCCCTACTCTAATAATTATTATAAACTAGCCTAAATAGTTACTATAATTTAATATTAATAAAGTTATTATTATTTATAAAGAGAAAGGAAAGATTACTATCTCCCTTAACTATATATTTATTTTATATATAATATATATTTATAGGGTTTACTCTTTAGGTATAGTAGGTTGCCTTATATGCTCCTCTCCTACTCCACTAAGGATCTAAGCCTCTAGCTTGAATCTATTACATTATTAAATATATTAATTTTTTTAATTATAAACTTACTAGCCCTTAATTTATAATTATAAAAATACTATAAGATTCTTTTTTATTTTTTTTACTTTATATTACTTCCTTATTTATTAAACTTTAAATAATATAATTTATACTTATTATAAGCTTCTTAGAAAATATAAATACTTTTATATATAAATATTTAATAAGAAATTATAAAATTACTTTAAAGCTATATAAGTAGTTTATTAATGTTAATTTTAAAATTTAAATTTAAAGTTTAATTTAAAATAAATAAACTTATATACTTTATTAATTAATATATTATTTCTATAATATTAATTTAGCT
>AFRA01000972.1:0-14866 GCA_000223055.1 Claviceps fusiformis PRL 1980
AATATCTCCTAAAAGCTTAGTATAACTTTATTAAATAGGTTAAAGCTTAATTAGTTTATATTATTATAATAAAAGCTATTTATTACTTTTTAAATACGTTTATTAGTAAATTTAGCTTAATATTATTTAGAATTTATAATAAAGAGCTAGAAATAAAAGGAAAGCTTAGTAATACTTTAGTATAATTTAATATATAAGGTATATAAACCTTTAGCTATAACCTTAAAGTAAATAGCTTTATAAAAATAAGGTATTAGTTTTTAGCTTTTATACTTACTAAATTAGGTAGTTTAAATAAAAAATAGCTAAAGTATTTTAAATAAGCTTTCCTTATTAACTATATTACTATTAGGTTTTTATATAATCAATTTACCTTTTACTTTATTTATAGCTAAGAATCTTTATTACCTTTTAAAGTAAAATTTCTAATTTAATACTTTATTAACTAAAATAATATAACTATAATATGAAACCTTTTTAAAACTAGAATCTATATTTTTAATTAAAAGAAAGTAAATATAATAGCTACTAAAAAAAAGGTTTTTTAATTTTAAAAATAGCTTATAGCTAGGACTAATACAAACTAAGCTACCTTTATTTATAAGGAATCTAATTAATTAGTTTCTAAAGACCTTTTTTAATATATAATATATATTATATAATAAATATATCCTTAACTAAAATATTAACTATAAGGTAAAATAAGCCTTTTAAAGTCTATAGTTAAGTATTAGTTATAAAAGTATATAAGCTTTTAACCTTAAATAGAATTATTCTTAATAAAATAGTTAATAGTAATTATATTAAAAAGTTTATACTAAATACTAATAATTAGTAAATATTCTTTACTAATAATTAGCTATACTAGTTAGCTAGTGTGACGGGGGGAAAAAGAACAGCACCCCCTAACTAGCTAGGTTAGGGACCGTTGGCAGCTGTTGGCGACTGCAAGCTAGTGCAGTTATAAGGTTGTCGGCTGGCCAGCAGTTGTCGGAAGAAAGAAAAAGGAAGAAAAGAGAAGAAAAGGGATCCAGGTCATCGGAATAACGGTCCGGCACCGAAGAGAATAATAGGGATCCAGGTCATTAGAATAACGGTCCAGCACCAAAGAGAATAATAGGGATCCAGGTTATCGGAATAACGGTCCGGTACCGAAGCTAATAATAGAAAAATCCAGAATATCAAACAAAATATATCATAATTTAAGGCCTAATACCTAGCTTACAGCTGCTAACAGCTACAAGCTAGCTATAAGTAGTTAAACTTTTTAAAGGTTTAAGTGCGGGTTATCTTTCTATCTAAGAATTTGGTAATTTGCATTGCTTATATACTGAATAGAAGTCACGTGCCCGCAGTTGCTAACAGCTGTCAGCTACGCAGCTGCGCGGCTGCGCGGCTATTAGAAATACAGGGACGGGGGACTTTCCCCTCGACACAACACCTCCCCCCTTAATTGCGCAACCATTAGCGTTACGCAATTAAGGACAACCAATAGAAAGCAAGTAAAATAGATAGAAAGTGGGGAAAAAAAGAGAAAAGTTAGTAAAAAAAATTTATATAAATTTTTGCCCCCTAATTCCTTTGCTTATTAGACCAGCCGCCTCCCTAATTCCTTATAATTTGTCGGTCGGAATTGGAATTATAGCCGTGGGCAGCTGTGGGTTGCTTGTCGGACCGTCTGCCTTAGCTATGGCCAGCTGTGCGCAGGTGTAAGCAATTAGAATTGTAAAGAAAAAGGGTAGAATTCGTCTCTTCTTCCTTGGATTGACGGCTGTAAGACTGCTTTGCAATTGGATTAACGGTTGCAAGACTGCTTTGCAATTGGATTAACGGTTGCAAGACTGCTTTGCAATTGGATTAACGGTTGCAAGACTGCTTTGCAATAGGATTAATAGCTATAAAGCTATTAATAGCTATAGAGTTAGATAATAGCTAGGAATAGCTAGAAAAAAAGAGAAAAAAAGGGCAAAAAAAATTTATAAAAATTTAAAAAAAGGTTTTATTTATAATTAGCTAAGAAATTTATTAGAATAGGTATTTAATAGACTTACTTTAAGTAGGGAAAGGGCAGCTATTAAACCTACTTTTAGTAAGGAAGGGTAAGGATTATAAAAAAGAGAAAGAAAGGAAGGGAAAAAAAAGAAGAAAGGGGAAATTTGTAGTGTTAGCGGGCTATTAAGTTAGGTGCCAGTCTATCCGTTAGCTATAAATTTTAAGGGTTTTCTAGATAGCTAAGGGAAAAGCTAGAAATTATTAGATTAGATAAATCCTAGGTAAGGAAATATCCTTATAAACAGCTGCTAGCGGCTACGCTCTAGCAAGATAAATTGCGATCGCAGCTGCTAGCAGTTGTTAGCAGTTATAACTAGGCAGGGGTTTTAGCTAGTTAGTTATGATTTCTTCTAGAACACTAAGAACTAGTCCCTCCAATAGGTCTCGGTGCCTGGGCGAAACCACCATTTGTAACGGGGGGAAAAAGAACAGCACCCCCTAACTAGCTAGGTTAGGGACCGTTAGCAGCTGTTAGCGACTGCAAGCTAGTGCAGTTATAAGGTTGTTAGCTGGCCGGCAGTTGTTAGAAGAAAGAAAAAGGAAGAAAAGAGAAGAAAAGGGATCTAGGTCATCGGAATAACGGTCCGGCACTAAAGAGAATAATAGGGATCTAGGTCATTGGAATAACGGTCTAGCACCGAAGAGAATAATAGGGATCTAGGTTATTGAAATAACGGTCCGGCACCGAAGCTAATAATAGAAAAATCTAGAATATTAAACAAAATATATCATAATTCAAGGCCTAATACCTAGCTTATAGCTGCTAATAGCTGCAAGCTAGCCACAAGTGGTTGAACTTTTTAAAGGTTTAAGTGCGGGTTGTCTTTCTATCTAAGAATTTAGCAATTTGCATTGCTTATATACTGGATGGAAGTCACGTGCCCGCAGTTGCTAACAGCTGTCAGCTACGCAGCTGCGCGGCTGCGCGGTTGTCAGAAATACAGGGACGGGGGACTTTCCCCCCGACACACTAGTAATAATACTACCTTAATAACCTTAAATAATAAACTTATAACTCTACTCCCCTTATATACTAATTATAATATATTTAATTAAATAGTTACTTATATTAATAAGCCCTTTCTTTTAAGGGGTATTTTAAAAGAAAAGGATTCTTTAAATAGAGAAGTAAGCATACTATCTTAATAATATCCTTACTATTAAATTAAAGTCTAAATACTAGGCCTTACTAACTAATAGTAGCTTTAATATTAAATATATTATTTTTTTTAATTATTAATAATTCTTTTTTACTCCTTTATTCTCTTTTTTTTTAATATATTTATTTTTATTTTTTTAGCTTTTTTTTACTTTTTTTAATAGTAAGGTATTATTTACTTTATTACTTAAGGAGAGGGAAGTGCTATAGCTTTTCCTTATTTTATTTAATTCCTTAGTTTTATTATTTATTTTATACCTTATTAACTATTTAACTAGTTATTTTAAGGATTCTATTAAGGTTTAACCCTTTCTCTCTATAGCTTAATATCTTTATTATTTCTCTTTTCTCTTTTTTATTATTCTTTTATTTAATTAAATAATCTATTTACTTAACCCTACCTTAGTTTCTCTCTTTACCTTAACTTTTCTTCTTTCTTTCTTAATAACTCTTTATATTTAGCTATACTTAATAAATAATTTTAATTTATTTAGTTCTTTAATATAAAATAAGGGGAAGGTATATTAGTAAAGATAATAAGTGCTATATCCCTATTTAAGCTATTAAAATTAAGTCTTTTAGCATTTAAAAACTCCTTCTTTATATTAATAAACTTAGCCTTTTTCCTTAAAAAAGAAATTAAAAAACAAAAATTATTAGCTTTTAAGTAATAGCCTTAAGTATATACTTACTTATAATTCTTAGACTTTTAAATATAATTACTATTAGTATTATTATAGATTTTTTTAAAAGAAATATACTTATAATAAGGTATTGTTATGGACTGGCCTAGAGGCTACTGCAATCTAGCGTTAATAGAAGATATTATTACTCTTAAGGAGAAAGGAAAGGGAGAAAGGAATCTCCTATAGTCTTCTACTCTATCTATCTATAGGTGCCCTAAGTAGCCCTACTTAGGGCTAGTAGGGTATATGCTTAATAACTATTATTTCTTTATAGTATAGCCTCTTCTACTCCTTTAAGGGTTTAAGCTCCTAGCTTAAATTTATTATATAGCCCCCTACTTACTTATATAATTACTTTAGAAAGGCACTAGTATAGCCCTTATTATAGTCTTAAGTTAGTACTGCCTACTTACTTAGGCTATAGCCTTATTATTATTATATGCCCTAATACTACACACTGTAGGAGTATCCTTATATATACCTATATATATTATATATTATTATAATATATGTGTTATTACTATAATAGGTCTACCCCTACCTAAATATTTTTCCTACCTATTACCTTATAAATACCCTACTAGTAGTTAGGTATACCTATCCCTAAGCTAGCTAGTAATTATTATATTTATTATTATTAATATTATATTAAGGACTATATAAAATCTATTAAAAACCTAAAACTTAATGCCTATACTATATATAAGTTTCTTACTTTTTATTTTTATTTACTTCTATATTTTTTTCCTTTTATATATACTTATTTATAACTTTTTAAAAAGTATAACTATATTTCTTTTAGTTATATATTACTACCTATTTATTATTTTATTATATTTTACCTATATACTTCCTAAATCTATTTATTATTTACTTTAACTTCTTTCTATACTAATAAAGCTACCTTTATATATTTAATCTTAAAATAGTAAAGCTTTAGGGCGCTCTTTATTTAAACTTAAATTAAAGACTAACTTTTTCTAAGGAAAAATATATTTACTACTACTAAAGCATTACTACCCCCTCCTCCTCCCCCTTTACCCTACCTAAGTAAATATATTATAAAAAAAAACTTAAATAATAAAATATTTAATATTGCCTACTATTGCTTTAAAAAGCATCTATACTAGCCCTATTAGGAAGATATACTATAAAGCTACTTTAGCTACTATTATATAGCTAGATAGAAATCTTACTATACCTATTATTATAAAAAAAGAAGATATAATTAAGAGTTATAACTTTATATAACTAATCCTAACTTACACTATGCTTTTTAAAATATAGTAGCAGCTATTAATTATAGTATAGCCCTTTAAGCTCCTAGCTAGGGCTATAAGAAGCCTATACTAATAGAGTCCTTTAGCTATTTAGTAGATATATTCTATAATATCTATAACACTACCTAGGAGCGTTTTATAGCTATATTTATCCCTTTTAGTAGCCTAGTCTTAACTCCTATTAGTTTATCCCCCTTCTACCTAATATTCTAAACTATTATAACTACTTCCTACCCTAGGGTAGCAACTGCCCTATCCCCTATATATACTACTGCCTTAGCTAGCGCTAGGGTTATTTAGAACCTAAAAGCCACTGCCTAGAACTTAAGGGTAGTGTTGAAAATAACAGGGTTATTTATAGGGGATTCCTCACTATTAGTGCTATAATTATAGCGCTAATAGAAGCACTTTATAGGGGGCTTTGTAAGCCAGTGCAAGCCGGCAAGCATGCGCGCGCGCGGGTGGCACAACCACGGAATTCCGACCGAAGGTCACGTGTGCGTAGGCTTGCAGCTGCGAGGTCCCCACAAATCCTTACTTTTTAACCTTTTCTACCTATTCTAACAGTTACGTGGTCGGACTAATAGCTATAAGGTAGGCCTAGTCTTTAGGTTAGATTTATAAGGCAACTAGTAAAGATATAGAGGAATGGATTAAAGGATATAACTAAGCTAGCTAATAGCTACTTAGTTAGGAAAGGTAGCTACCCTATAATATATATTTTATACTGTTTTTTTTAATAAAGAGGAATTTATAAAAAGTCTTAGGACTAAATTCTTTATCACTAAATTCTAGGCTTTCTTTCTATATAAATATCTAAAAATTAGTTTTTTAGTGTTATATATTAATTTTTACTAAGTTAACTAATTATAAGCATATTAGCAGCTAATTTATATAGCTATAAGTCTATTTTTTTATTTTCCTATATAAATAAATTTTATAGAAAATAGAAAGTGGCTTACAAAGCCTAGCTAGCAACTAGGATCCACTGATAATATTAGTGGGTATATAAGGGAAGGAAGTGAAAAACCCCCTCATAGCCGCCGACCGTACAAACCGTTAGAATCACTCTTACTAGCTGCGCACACCTATAAAGTTAGAGATTAGATATAATTTTTATTAGATATTATTATTGCAAATTCTTCAGCGAATTAAATAGTGCTAAAAGCAACGCAAAAGCTTCCATTTTACGTAAGATATAGTGGACTATAGCTTACTGCAGTGCTCTGCTCTGCAGAGCAGTGGATCTGTACGTGCACGCTCACTAAGCTCACTACCTTAGTAAGCTGTGCTCTATAGCACCCACCTCCATTATTTCTAATAGGTAGCTATATAAACTATTATCTCCTCCTCCCCTATAGCCCTAATATATATTTATAATATATTCTAAACTCCTTTATAATATAGTAGCTAAGGGCTCCCTTTATTTAAAGTTATGCCTTTATTATACTATACGCTGCCCTTAGCTAAATATCCCGCCCTAGCTACTTATACCTTTATATACCTACCCCCTCCCTTAGGTATATTTTATATTATACCTGCCTATATAGGCACTAATATACCTATACCCTATAGCTAAGTAAATTGCTAAGTAGCTATAACCTAGCCCCCTATCCCTTTTACTTTATTTATATATAAGAGCTAGTTCTACTAGTCCCTTAATAGATCCTTTATTAATAATATATTAATTACTCTCTATAAGCACTTATATAGTAATATATATTACCCTTAGTGTAACTACTGCTAAGAAAGTATAAAGGCTTAGACTAATAATAATAATAATATTATAGCTATCTCCTTAAATAAAAGTAAGCCTAGCCTTCCCTAACTCTCCTTTATATTAGCTTCCCTTTAAAAGTAGTTATAATTCTTCTTAGCCCTACTTAATAGCTTCCTTACTTTTTTTATATTTATACTTATAGGCTATTAATAAGCTTAGTAGAATTTATTTAGTAAGGAATAATAGAAGTAATTAAATTAAGCTAAGCCCTTTATAGGTTTATACTAGTATTAAAATATAGGAGCACTATAGAGTTATTAAAATAAGTGTTTATAGGAGTTATATATATAGCATTAAGAATCTAGCTTTAAGATAGCTTATTATATATTTAAATATCCCTTTATTATAACTTAAAATATACTAATACCTTTATATTTAAAAAGTCTTTTAATAGCTTTTAGGTTAGTTATATATAGCTTACCTACTTAACTAGGATATTATACCTATATCCCTAATCTTAAGCATTATATATAGCTATTATTTCCTCTACTATAAATTTATAAAGCTTTAGGTTCTTATTCTTAAAAGCTACTACTAGCCCTAGCCTATAATTAGCCTATGTTTATAATAAAAGAAGGTTAACTATAGTATGCTCTAAAAGGTTTATATAAAAGATAAGATAAATACCATATAGGATATTTAGGTAGACTATAAGGGGCATTAATACCTTTAAAACCTTATACTTTACTATAATCTAGTTTAGCTTCTAGCTTAGATAATTTATTTTAATATATTATAAGCTAAGCTATATTATATCTTTAATATAAAATACTTTAGCTAGCTAGCATAACCTATTTATAGTATCCTACTAGCGCTACTAGGTAAAGTTAATTACTACCTAAGTTAGGGCTATACCCTTCTATAATATATTTAAAAATAAGGCTGCTTACTCTTTAACTATAGTTATACTTCTCTTCTAAAGCTAGGCTAGCTATACTAAAGCTATATTATACTTATATAGAACCTAATTAGCACTTATCTCTATAACTATACATATATAATTATTAAGCACTAGCTAATAAGCTAGTAAGTACTTAGCTTAGTTAAACTATAAAAAGCTAACTATAATATATAAGACTGCCTAAACCTCCTAATTAGCTTATTCTATATCTCTATTTATTTATAGGTAGTAGGCTATAAAAAGAAGCTACTTTATATTAATAAAAAAGTAAAGAGTTAACTAAAACTATTTAACCTAATTTAATCCTTAGTTAGAGATAATCTAGAAGGGGAACCTATAAAACCACTATTAGTATAAGTAAAACCTCTTTATATATACCTTAGCTACTATATTTATTATAGCCTTTAACTAAATAAACTTAAAGAGATAATTTATAATAACTATTAAATATTAAAGTAAGTCTATATCCTTTACTAGTAAGTTTATTATAAAGTTTACTAAAATTTATAATTAAAACTAATCTAGGGCTAGAATAAGCTTTAATAGGCCCTATTTAAGCTATTAGCTCTTTTAGCTACCTATATAGTAATAGTTATAAATATACTAGGCTATATTACTAAATATACCCTTCTAGTAATAGTTTTAGTAAAGCGCTTAAAACATTATATTCTACCTTAAGTGCCTAAGTAGGGGCAATCTATATACTTATTTAATTAATATAGTAATAAAGGGTTTAAACTATAGAACCTAAACCTAGCCTTAAAATTAAAGAATACTATAAGCATTAATAGTATAGTTAGCTACCTAGGCCCTTACCCCTATAGCCTTAAAGAACTTCCTATTACTTTAATATATAGCTTATTACTTAAAAATATAAAACTTATTAGTTTAAAGGCATTAGTTCTAAAAAGACTATAAGTGCCTATTATTAAAGAGAAGCTAACCTAAGGGCAGTTTATTACTACCCCTACCTAAGTCCTACTATATATAGCCCTCTCTAGCAATAATTACCTTTAATACTTAGCCCTCTCTTATTCTACCCCTAACCTTACTCCTATATAGCCCTATCCTAAGCTTTTAATATATTATAGCTAGCACTTTATTATTAATATATTATAATACTAAAGGGACTATTAAGGGTTATTATTATAAAGAGTCCCTAAATTTATCCTACTTTTATTATAAAAGAGTATTAAGCTACTTAGCTAAGTATCTAAAGTAATAATATAAATTAAAATTATAAAGAGTAAGTATCTCTAACTAATATACCTATTACTCTAATATCTCTTAAGGGGTAATAAAATACTTTAAATTCTTATAGTTAGTAAAAATAATAAATAAATAAGCTATACTTTAAAGCTCTACCCCTTAAGCCTTAAGGTAGAAGATAACAATAAGTAATTCCTTATTATAAATTATATAGTTTTACTATATTAATATTAAGTATATTAAGTAATAAGCTACTAGGTATAGAACCCCTTCTATATTATATTAGGAGAGGCAGCTATATATAGCCTCTTTAGATATATCTATTTCTACTAATATATCCTAGTTAGAATCCTACTAAGCTAGAACTAAGTATAAAATAAAAGCTAATTTAAGTGCCTTAAATATAAAGATATACTTAGCTATCTATTAAAAAAGGACCCCTTTTTTTATTAAAGCTAGTAAAAGCTTAGTAAGTTCTAAAAAGTTCTTAATAAATTTCTAGTAAAAGTTTATAAACCCTAAAAAACTTCTTACCTCTTAGGTTTAAGTTAGTACCTTTTAGTTATAAATAGCTATAATCTTTTTAGAGTTTAGGTAGATACTCTTTCTAGCTTTTATAATAAACCTAAGGTATTTAACTTTCTAAACCCTAAAACTATACTTACTAATATTAAGGTATAGCCTAGCCCCCTTTAATTACTATAATATAAAAGAAAGTTTCTATATATAGTCCTTCTATAACCTAAAAGTATAAATAAGGATATTATTTAAGTAAATAGTAATAAAGTCCCCTAGGGCAGACTCTAAAGCCCTATTAATATAATATTAAAATATAGTAAGGGTGCTAGCTAAACTAAAGGGGTAGATAAGCTATTTAAAAAGCCTAAACCTTATTTAGAATACTATAAAATACTTATCCCCTTTAGTAATATAAAGGCAATAAAATATAGCCTAAATATTAAGTTTTATAAATTACTAAGCACTAGCTAAAGATTATAGCGTCTCCTTAATAAGGGGTAGTAGGCAGTAGTCTTAGTCTATAACCTAGTTAAATATATAGTAGTTTATATAAAAGCGCTAACCCTCTCTAGCCTTCTTAACTAATAGTATTAGTACTATTACTAAGAAAAATAATATATAAATCTATCCCTTATTTATAAGTTCTACTACTTACTTATAAATCTTTAATAGCTATTTATATAGTATATTATATAAAGGTATCTAAGAAAGGTTTAGGATTAATCTATTTAAATTCTAATAAAAGTAAATATAATAGTTAGTGTAGCTTTAATATAGTAGTAGTCCCCTTACCTTCTCTTTATTAAATAGGTTTATAAAATCCTAGAGTTTTAATAAAAGGCCCTTAATCCCTAGTAAGTCCTAGGTTAGCTTTATTTCTAAGGCTAAAATTAAGTTTATTTTATAAAAACTTATTATAAGTAACTATATATTAGATTTCTTCTTTACTATATACTATACTAGCTTAGTATAAACTAAACTAAGAATTATAATAATTAGTTAGGCCACTTAATAGGCATTAAGAGGTGCTACCTTTAGGGCGCCCTTAGATTATACTACTAGCTACTATATAGCTAAGTAAAGCTTAACCTTATTCTATACTAGCTAAAGTATACCTAAGATATAATCTTTAGTAAGGCCTAGAATAATATAAATAGTAACTAAAAATATCTATTTATTTATATTTCTTTAAAAGTATATTAGGTATATAATATATATACTTAATCTAGGTTTTAAATAGCCCCCTTAGGTTACTATTACTACTATTATAATTATATAGGGTTAAGAAAGAGGAATTCTAATTAAGCCTAGCTATTAAGTAGCCTTTTTACTTATAGTAGTAAAATTATTATAATTATTATTTACCTATATTATAAAGAAGGTAATATTATTATAAAGAAGAGAGAGAAGAAATAGTAGTAATTCTATATATACCTTTATTTTTAAAAAATCCTCCCCTAAACTATTTACCCCCTAAGCTATATAGTTTTATTTATTATTAGTATTTTTTTTACTAAATTTTAAACTAAAGGGTTATTTTTTTTTAAGTTTATTAAAGTAATATTTAATTCCCTTTCTTTATTTATTATAGTAGCTATATAAACCTTAATAATATCCCTTAAAAGTAATACTAAAAGAAGGTAATAATAGAATTAGTAGTAAGAAAGAGAGCTATAATAAAGGCACTATTTAAGCTTTTAGTATTTTATATATTCCTTTAAAAATATTTATATAGTATACTACTTTCCCTTTTCTTTTTTACTCTTTAATTTACTATTCTAAACCCTTACTAAGTTAATACTAAATATTTTTATATTACTATTCTTATTTTAGTTTATACCTAACTAATATAGTATTTATATTTACTCTTTAATATAGTAAGAGTTAATATTTAAAGCAATACTATAGTAGCGTTCTATAGCCTTATTATAGTTTATTTAGAAGACATTATAGCCTATATAATAGTTATATATATACTTATTAAGGGCTATATAAATCTTAGTAAGCTTTACTAAGTCTTTTTAAATAATTTTATTAATAAGTACTAGCTTTTATTTAAAGTATATATAAAAGCTAGAAAAGCTCTCTAATAGCTATTAATATAGCTAGTTAAGTTCTAAAATTATATATTCCTATTAGTATAGGTTTATATATATTTTACTAAGGTATACTAAGAATTATTAAAGGTTATAACTAAAGTTTTTCCCTAGCTTAAAGAAGGGGGTAACTTATATTTTAATATATAGCACTAGGCTTTAATAAATAAAAAACTACTAGTTATATATACTATTAATAAAATTTTAGTTTATATTTAGTTTATAAGCTATAAAGCTCCTTTATACCTTAAAAAAGGATTTATTTTTATTATAAAGGCTTTCTATAAGGAGTAGTTTATATTTTATATACTCTATACTTACTGCCTCTTAGGCCTCTCCTAAGCTTAATATAAATTAAGGGCTATTATAAATTAATATATTCTAAATAAGCTTCTTTAGCTATACCTCCTACTCTATAACTATTTTATAAAGCTAGTATACTTTCTATAAAATTATATATTAAGCTTTATTACTCTTAAAATATTTACTATTTATTCTAAAGGGTCCTAATTTAAGTCTATAAAGAAGAAAAGTAATAAATATTATAAACTAGCTTAAAGGCTATTATAATTTAGTATTAATAAAAGATATTATTACTTTTAAGGAGAAAGGAAAGGGAGAGAGGAATCTCCTATAGTCTCCTACTCTATTTATCTATAGATAACCTAAGTAGCCCTACTTAGGGCTAGTAAGGCACACACCTAGTAACTATTGTTCCTCTGCAGTGTAGCCTCTTCTACTCCTCTAAGGGTCCGAGCTCCTAGCTCGAATCTATCACAGGTATACTTATATACTCTTTAAAAGCTATAACTATTTTAAAATATATATTAGTGTAAAAGGAGTAGAATACTATATTTATTTACTTATATATTTATATAAGGAATAATAGTTTTTTTTAAATTATTTTATAATAGCTATTATAAAGTACCCTTTAAAATATATAAGCTTAATAAGAATAAGAATACTACTATATTACTTTTTAGTATAAATAGGCTTTTAATGTTTTAAATAAGTATATAAAATATCTCTAAAAAGATTCTTTTAAGGATTTATAGCTTTAAAAAATCTATGAAATACTTTAATTAATTTTTAAGCTTTTTTTTTAAAGGCTTATTAGTAAATATATAGAAACTCTACCCTTATTAATATTAATACTACTAAGTATAGAGATTTAAAAAAGGTAATAAAACTATAGGCCTATTAATCTTATTTTATATTATTTAATTAAATAATTTATATACTATATAAGTCCTAATAGTTATATAAAAAATCTTATCTTTATTACACTAAGTAAGATTATTAAAGGAAAATAGAGATTACTCTTTAAGTTTCTAAGTAATAATATTAATAATATTAGAAAGCTAAAAGTAAGAATAGTTAAAATAATTTATAATAAATAGCTTAATAATATTAATAAAAAGAAATTAAGAAAACAAAATTAAAAAAAAAGGGAAAGAAGCTATACTTAAAAAAGAATCTTATATATAAGGCTAGTGCTATAATTTATTACTTATAAGCTAATAGCTAATAACTAATTAAATAGTTTATTTAGTAGCTAGCTTACTTAAAGAATATTAATAAACTATATTATTATAATAAATATACTAATATATATTACTAGCCTACTTTTCTTTTTTTTTCTTTTCCTCTCTTTCCTTATAACTTAAACTCTTATACCTTCTTTTATATAAGCTATTAATATCTTTATTTTTACTTATGATTTTTATTACTATTATTTACCTTATTTAATTACTTAATTCCTTAGTATATTCCTTTATTTTTAAGCTTATAAATTTTACTTATTTTTATAAAAAGAAGTTATAAAATTATTTTCTTTAGTTTTTCTATATTTTAATTATTTAATTAAATAATAGAATAAATAACTATATTTCTTAATAATATAGAATCCCTTAAAATATTTATTATATTATACTTAATAAGGTAAATTATTTCTTACTTTAAAGTTTACTTACTTTTATTACTTTTACTAAATTTTATAATATATTTAATGATTTTTATATTACTATAAAGGCCTTACTTATTAATATATTACTTAATTAGATATTTTTAGCTTAGCTTACTATTTTTTAGCTTAAATTTTATTAAATTACTTATATTATATATTTTAACCCTTATTAATTTAATTAAAATAACTTTATAAAAGTATAACTAATTAATAATAGTTAAATTAAATTAACTTAAAATAGATATTTAAATAATATTTATAAGCGTTTTTATACCTTTTTTATTAGCTATAAATATAACTAACTTAATTAGTTTATTTTTATTATTATAAAAAGAATTATTGAATAAAGCTTTAAAAAATATATTATTATTCTCCCTTTTAAATTCTATATTAATAATGAAAATATTATAATTAAAATATATAAAGATAAAGCTTTTGGAATATACTATAGGCTTTTAAATAATAATTTTATTAATATATAGTATAGTAATTAATTAAATATATATTTACTTAATTAAGCTTAGTATAGTAAGTATTTAATTAAAGGATTAATTTATTTTATGAATTATTAAACTATCTTTATTTTTAATTATTATAAAAGGTACTTTTATTTTTATAATACCTTTCTTTTTAGCTATAAAGCTAAATTTTAAAAAATTATAAAAAGGTTTAAATAAGTTTTATAGTAGCTAAACTATTTATATTAATTTAAAGCTATTATAATACTAAGCCCCCTTTAAAATACTTTATATAAATATAGCTATACTTATTTTTTTTTTTATATATTTTATAAGGCTTTTTTAATATTTATTTTATAAAGATTTTAAAAAAATAATAAAAACTAAAGATTTTAATTAAAATTATTATAAAGTTATATTTTTTTAAATAATAAGCTAACTATTTTAAGCTTCTTTTATACTAATAAGTATTTATTAATAGTATTTTTAATAATTCTTTTATATATAGTTTTAAAATAAAGAAAACTCTTTATATTTTTATTAATATAATAATAAATAAATTAAGCTATTTTATTTTATTTAACTATAACTAAAAATATTAATATACTTAATTTAATATTAGCTACCTTTATTAAATACTTAAAGGAAAATTCCTTTTTTTTTAAATTCTTAGCTAAATTATGAATAAAGAATAATCCTTATCTTTAGTACTTATTATTTAAAACTATAAGCTAAGTAATATTAAATAAGTTATAATATA
>AFRA01000973.1:0-14864 GCA_000223055.1 Claviceps fusiformis PRL 1980
TAAAAAGAAATATATACTTAATAAAGAATTAATTAATAAAATAAATAATAAAAAAGAATAAAATATTATTTAATTTATAAAATTAAGTATTACTAAATATTATAATAGTTTTAAATAATAAGTATATAACTAAAATATTAACTTTATTAGCTAAGGCTATATTAAGGTTTAAACTATTTTTTAAATACTAAGAAATTAAAAAATTTATTTAATTAAAAGTATTTAAATTAGCTAATTTATAATTAATAAAAGAAATTAATTTATAAAAATTAAATTTAAAAAATAAGTTATAAAATTAAATATTAAGTAATAAAGTTAATTAATAAAAAAATAAAATAAATAAAAAAAATATTTAAGTATTTAAAGTAAGTAGTTTAGTTTAAAAAAATAAATAAAAAGAATAAATTAAAAGAAAAGTTTAATAAAACTTAAAGAAAGTTATTTAAAGTAAAGTTATAAATATTATTAATAATATATAAAGTAAAACTATTAATAAAAAGCTTAAGTTAAAAAATATATATAAATAATTTAAAGTAGTATATTACTTAACTAAAATAATTAGAATTACTAAAACTAAATATATAAAATTTAATAAAATAAAGAAATTTAAATTAAAAAAACCTTAAACTAATTAAATAAAGTATAATAAGGTTATTTTAATATTAAAATTAATACTACTTTTTAAACCTAGGGAGTTTATTAGGAAATAAATTAACCTTAGTAGTAAGAAGTAGGTTAAACTAGTAAATATATATATATTATTTAGTATTAGCTATATAGAGGGAACTTAGCTAGAACAACAATAATAATATTCCCTATCATTTGGCTATTTTTCAGGTCGCGTGTATCCATTCCGAGGCGGCGTCGACTGTATGTGGCGCAGCAGCCAGACAAAAATTCACAGCCCTTGTCGCTGGCAGGTGCGGGCTGCACGGGGCAGGACCCATAAGGGGCGGGACGCATAGAGGTCCGTGTGGCAGATTGTAAAGTATCCGGAGACAACCAGCCACCCACTTGGCAGCCCGCTGGATCCACTGCAGCCGTCATTCCCAAGTGACCGCCTCATGAACTGGATACCTAGTAACTAGTACCTACATACCTAGTATGTAACCATTGTGCACAATCTCATGGATCCCGTAATCAGTCCCGAAATGGGGATTTGTCGCCCTGGACGGAGGCTTGCAAGGCGCCCTTGTATAGGTAGCTGGCCCTGCGCCAAGGCATAACAAAGCTACATGCACATACACACAGTGCACAGTGCACAGTGCACACATCCATCACACGCCTTCGTGGATAATTCTGCAGGAGAAACAAGGCAAGACCACTGGTATTCTGTCGTAATTGTCCGTCCCGTCTCATTTGTGGAGCACTAACGAGGTCTACGGCAGTAATTGGGCGATGAAGAGGCTGCACGCGGGGTCCTTGGGCTGCATTCACACAGTCTTTGTTTCTGTTTCAAGTACAGACACAACTTGGGAGGCTCTATTCTCTCTATAAACATTTGACTCAATCTACTAATACTGTTGCCAGCCTCAGGCATCAAGGGATATGGTGTACATTGAGCCATGATAATGCACAATTGAGCGAAACGCAAGCACCGACATCATTTCCCGAATTCTAGAAAGCTTGTGAGAAGTTCTTTGTTGGCGGTTGACCTCGTGAAAATGTGCACATGAGGGCCCGAAAGAAGACCTGGAGCTTAATCTTGTGGGCGGGGCACAAGCTCGCGTCTGGAAATCTTCAACGGGGTGGTTATGTATCTGCTCTCGGTGTCAGGTCGCCGGTCGGTTATGTGGAATTCGTCGCATGGGCGTCGTATGGGCGTCGAATAGCCATCAGTCTCATGGAATGACCTAAAAAAAAAAAAAAAAAAAAAAATTCCTTTTGTTAGCGCCACGTGTAAACACGGGTTAGCTAAGCAGGTGCGGATAAGGAACCCCGAGGGAACAAAAAAACCCATCTCCTCTCACGATCAACATCACCTCTCAGAAGGGATCATTTTGAAATTGCTTTCATCGCACTAGTGTGCTCAAGATCTCGGTGTCTTCACTGAGGTTCCGTCGTCGGTCACAGAAAAAGTCCATCCCTTGGGCAAGAGGAATCATCAATGATGAGACAAGGCTATTTGATGTCGGCCCCAGCGGGACACGACGATGAATTCGCCGCTCAAAATGTCGCCTGAGATGATTCGTGAGGGCGGTGATCTGTGTTTGAGAAGGGCATGTAGGAAAGATGGAGGAAGATGAAAGATGAAAAACGCAATGAAAGGAAGACAGAGAAGAGGATGATGGGAGATGAAAGAAGAAGAAAGAGAACAAGGAAATGGATTGATGGTGTATATAAATATTTGTTTTGTCTCCTTCCGTTCGCTTCTCCCTGTGATGTCGTGCTCGCTCTGTCTACAAAGGAAGGGGTTATTGTGGTTGCCCGGGGAGGAACGCATCTTGTCGTGGTATTTCATGATGGAAGGGCAGGTTGCTTCTGTCATGCTCGCTTATGTTTTTTTCTTATCCCCCCCCTTCTTTTTTTTTTTGGCTCTCGGCTCTGGATCATTAGATTGCTTTTCCCTGTATCATTTGCCTCCTATATACTTGAACTAATTAGTAGTAGATATCTTGCTCGTATTTTGTCTACTAATCCTTTGCATGTAATCCCCAAGTTTGCCTACATTTCACTATCTTTTACAACCTCAGAGTACGTCATTTTCGGCATCTCGCTAATGCCGCTCTTTTGCGCTGAAGTTGGCAACTGCCACTGGACTGGATGGCACTAGCCGGCAGCTTCCTTCCAATTTCATCCAACTCTCAGACGTGACTGGCATTGGCTAGACAGCCGGCCTCCTTGCTGATTTCCTTACTGGAAGGTTCGATCACATCAAATTCCCACCATGATTGTAATTAGACACCTACCTGATTGACGGGCGTACTACCTCAATCCAAAATTTGTATGTGCAAATCGGCAGGAATTGTCATTCTACGCTGTTCACTTAGTGCTGTTTGAATGAATGCGTCACTTGGAACATGACGCCAATTTGTTAGAATAAAACGATGGGTTATGCTGTCCCCGTTCTTTCCAAACCTCGATTAGGACCACTGGTGTATTCGCACTTTTGACTTTTAGTAGATAGAGCAAGGTCTCTCTTTCCGATGCTTGCTATCTTGGTGGTGTCCTTTAAACATACAATACAGTAGCATGAAGCTGCTATCCGGTCCTATAGTTGCTGCTGCCCTCGTATAGAAAAGAAAATGTCAATTCTTCTGCCGCTCTCCAGACTCTTGCTGTTGACACGGACCAAAGTCCCAAGTCGTTACCCACATGACCACCATATTGATAGATAATGTTCTAAATTGCCAAGATGAAAAATCCACAACCTGAATCCATAAATATGGATAAGTGTCTTGGTACGTGGTGTGGTTGATAGGATATTTTAGTATTGTTGTATATCGGGGTCTTGATATCCGTAGCTGTGCTTTTGTAGCAATAGCCATCGTCTAGCTTGATTTGTTTAGGTATATTTTTGACGATAAACTGCTCAAGGAAATACACGCACTAAGATAGGACATCTCGTCCTTTCAACCAATACAATTCTTACAATACCCAGAACCCCTTTGTAGGTATAATTCTGACCAATTGTTCTTACTCACAGCTCAATCTAAGCTACTGACCCTGATAAATGCCTAACCTACAAGTACTCTATGGATGATGGCCAGTCAAGCAGCTGCGACGACGCCTGAGCTGTCATCGTTCGAGGCTCATATCATGTCGACATGGCTGTTATTCGTGGTTTAGGACGTATTCAGAAGACTGCGGTATGTATATAAATGTACATATGAGAGACTAGACGACGAGTCATGATCACACTGTACACCTCGGGCCAAAAAACAAAACATGTGCTAGAAATCTTGACTGGATTACTCTGCTCGACTCACCACGCTCCAAAGGCTCTTTATTTCTATATAAAAAAAATTATTAAGAAAGTCTTTATGACAGCGGGAAATATATAGTTGTGTAAGATAGCAAAAGCATCCTAGCAGCCGAAGTTCTTGACGTTGATTGTCGTCTAATTACTGTCCGCAGCGGGACGTGGACTTCGATCACCACTATGTCTGCCTTGTCCATCAACAATTTCCAATTCGTGCTCACCGCCAAGGAAAGAGGAAATGGCAAGCGGTGGGGCTCTGTAAGCTTTTTAATTCCGTCTGGTGCCCATCACGACGCCTGCTTGGCTCTAGATCATTACACCGGCTCAGATAGCATAAGAGGACCTTCCATTCCATATTTTACGCCTCCATTATTCACCAGGCCAAACTTTGCTCCGCCCGCATCCAGGCCATAGCCAAAGAAGCAGATCGTCTATATCTTAGGGGCAGAAACCGTGCCATTTCAGGAGGTTTAGGATTTCTCCAACCTCACCCGCTTTCCTCAGCACTATAAGTACAGCCGAAATCCACTTTCATCTGTGTCGGTCCCTGACTCCGACGACGAGAGAATGGCAGTAATGGGGCCAGCTGAATTACAGGGAATGATGATCGGGAAGTGCGAGGGTTCGGGATCTCGTGCTCCAAGCGTGTGCATGGTGTTGTCGACATCTGCAATTGCGAGCGTGTGGACGACAACAAACAGTGTAGGTAATCGAACAATAGCTGCTACGTGTGGAACAAAGGTCATAACCATGACTGGCAGTTGAAATTCGTTTTTAGAGGTTAACATAACACGACAAGACCTAAAGCATCAGCCTTAGGACGTGGAATACAGTATGAAAGACTCGAGGTAGCTGTATTGTTCAAACGCAGTGCTGACAGATGCCAACATAAGGAATATCAAACAAAACCCCAATCCCCGGCACCGCATTAGCTTCCCTATTGCCTGCGAACATACGGACTACTTACTGCAATTTTTCAAGACGTACTTGCACCGTTAGAATTAGGTGTTTCGGCTCTTGCGCCGCCGGTCTAAAAACATAAAATACGCAACAGACCTCTAAGTGTGGCCAAGAACTTCTGTTGTCCAGCTGTAAACTCAGAGGCCCTGCGATGAAGTGATCTTCTGAATGGCTCATCTGTAGTAGTAGAGGAGTTGAGGTTGTGCAGTAGTCTCTCCACCTTTCGTTGCATGTTGGCCGGGGCGAGAAATGGAGGGCCAATAAATCTGTTTAGCAGATGCTTAAGCTCTCTTTCACGTTAACGGTTTTTTTTTTTTTTTTTTTTTTTTTTTTTGTATTCAAGGTACACAAAAGTGATTCTTTGTATAGGAATATGCTTGTGTTGATTAACGCAACATCGTCCTTCCTGTCGCGATTTTTTTCACAACCAGTCCCAGTCACGGAAGAGTACCCCGTTGGTGCCGAGATGGGAGGCTATGGGGTTATAACTTATCACAAGGTTTACGCGCAGGCATATAAACCCAGACGTTAGCCGACGGCGCCGGTATTGAAACACAAGTCCAATTCCTAAATTCACGTCCGTAGGTTCCCTGGTCAGTTGGGGATTAGGCTAGGCTTGGGGTCAAGATCGTCGTCATTCTGAGCTGAGCTCTTGAATCAATAAAGTTAACTTTACCTTTCATCTAGGCGGCCCAAAGTACGATTCATTCCCCTTGTGACCCAGAGGCGCAAAACCTGCTCTTGAACAAGATGCGCGCGAGTGGATCCTGCGTCTGCAACTATGAGCATCGCCGGTGGATAATGATATGGAGCTCTCAGCCCATGTTGCTGCTCTCGTACTTGGCGTTGTCAAGCCCGCCGCGGTCATCTTAGGGTCGTCTTATTAATCCCTCAACAGACTCTGCATCCTCATCGTCTTCGAGGGGCGGACAGATATTCGACCAAGGCTCAAAGATGGCCGCGCCCTTCATCAGACCACCCATGGTTTCCCAGACGGTTAAAACTGCAAACAAGGCCATGATGACGACCATGAATTGAGTCGCCGTCAGGTGACGATGTGTCAGGGGGAGGATGAGTAGGATACTGGCAACGACGAGCCTCGCCCCCATGCGGAGCCGCTTGGGCAGGAGCAAGCAATCCTGATCCTCTGTGCGATAGAGCTGGCCATAGATCCAGAGGCAAAGCAATCCCACGCCCAGTCCACCACCCAAGAGCCAGCGCTGGCCGGGTTCAAAGTCGTGCAGTCGTGTGCTGAGGGCGCAGATGTGTCCGCCGATCAGGAAGGAGGCGGCCAGGGGTAGATGAAGGAGGAAAAAGCCAAAGGCGGTCCACCAAGAGCGGCGGATGGGGTGCGTCGCCTGCAGGCTCCCGTCACCGCTAACGTAAATCCAATTGATGCAGAAGGCAATGACGAGGGTACACACGGCTTTGCCGTAGCCAGGCGTGAGGCCGGTGCCTGCCGGATCGCCCACGATGACGCCGTAGACGAATTCTCCCAGGACGATGATGAAGAAGGCGGCCATGCGGTCGATCTCGTGGCCAATATCCACGGCAGTGCTGTACTTGAGCTTCAGAATCCGCTTCGTCCAGGGGCTCAGCGACAAGGCCCACGTCGCCTCCTGATAGACCACCATGACGGCCACGACAGCGCCCTTGGCTGAAATGCTGATGGACTCGAGGAACAGGGGGATGGACAGTAACAGGCCGACGGACATGAACCCGGCCAGCACGCGAGCTTGCGTCCGGTGCTGATAGCTGGCAAAGGAAAATACCACCAAGACGGTCATGGTGGAGAAACGAGCGGCGACGTACGCGGCCACTGCAGTCCGCATCGCATCAATGTTGTGGTCGGCCGACCGTGCGTTGTTGGCGTACAGGACCAGCAGTGCCATCATCCACAGGATGACGAGGCGCTGCGGCAGGTCGTCGGTGTAGTAGGAATTCATGATTTCGCGGAGATCAGCCCATATGTGCCAGGCCGGGGCAAAAATAAGAATGTACTTGGCCAAGTGGGCGCCGTTGGGATGCTCGGCGAGATCATCGCTGAAATTCGCGACAATGGCGACATCTGCCAAGAAAAGAAGAAGAAGAGGAAGAAGAAGAAAACAAAAAAAAAAAAAAAAAAACAAAGCTTCGCGTTAGCTTAGAGATTGCGCTTGCCTCGCAGGCTCTCGGCTTAACATATTCTTTTTTTTTTTTTTTTTTTTAAAAAAAAAAAGGTATTGGAGGAAGAGCGCACATAGTAAGTCTAGAAACAATTCAAATCGGCCGGCCTGTCTCTCCTCGTCGCTCTCCTTGTACAGGCGACCCTTATAGAACCATTGCAGAGCTTTCGGCCGTTTGATGACGTAGCGCGATGGCTTAATGCCCTCCTGGAGCTCGTTGCAGTTCATTGTTCGCGAGTGCCGCGTCCGATGGGCTTGGTCCTTGTCAATTTGCTTGCTGGAATGACCAAAATGGTTGCAGAATCCCGAAGCTGAACTGGACGAGTCCTGATGGAGTTCTATTGTATTAGAATGATGCGGCAATCATCTGCTGCTGCAATCAATGACTAACAAGTACCCCAGCCAACAATTTGTCTCAACCACCGACGTCAATGGCGGCACGGCACGGTTCGAATTCACGAGCACAGCTTCAACGTAGTGGTACACAAGTCATGACGCATCCCTTTCATGGTTTTCATTCGGCCCACGGCATGTGCCCTCTTGAGCTTTTTGGTCCCCGGGTTCGGCTTGAAACACATGCGACTCCGCGCAAACTATGTATGCACATCGTCAACGTCAAACTCGAACAATCGAATGCATATTCATGATCCAAAAGGAAGATCCGTGATTGATAGTCGAATTGAGCACAAAATGAACGGCATATTTTCAAATGAGCGGCCGTAAAGAGTCTGCATCAATGGCGCAAGAGGAGTGAGAAAGAAAAAAGTGGTCAAGGATAAATATAAAGATGGAAGAGCCTCATGCTCAACATACACTTTCATGCAAGGAACTCTTGCAATCTGTTTACCGGCAGAGCCAATGTCGTTTTGTTGGCACATTGGCACACATGCATGAAAGCTGTCCGCGTGCAAAAGGCCCATACTCCTGGATGAGAATGCCGAGGCTATCTAAATCCAAAAGGTCGGAACACACTCCTTTGCCTCGGTGGAAAGCGCAGGTGCGGAGTCTAGAACGGGTTCTCAGTCTAAATCAAGAAAAACGTTGCCATCACTATGGCCAAGATTGGATGGTGCCGGCCGTACATGTGCACTGGGGATTGTCGAAACGCTGAAAGTCCTCCGGGTTTCTCGCCTGATGAGAGACCATTTTGACTCTTGAGCGTTCTTCCGGGTTCGCATTGCACCCGGGCCACAATGGAGAGTTGCTGTCCGGGTAGCCGAGCTCCAATGGAAGGGATCCGCGAGGCTGAGCTGGTCAATCCACAGACTTCAAAGTTTAGATGTTCAGCCACGCGTTCATGCCAACTTTTTGTCCCTTTCACTCGTTGGACCAGTAGCTGTTGCACCAGAAGACGCCTCCGATTGGCGTGCCTGTAACCGCCTCGAGTCACTTTGATGTGTTGCCAGCCAGGGTTGCACAGCAGACGCCGTGCAAGCGCATTGCTCAGGCCCGAATACGGGTCAAGAGAGGTGCGCAATGCACATGGTCTTCTCACGACGTTGACGAAAAGGCACTACGCCGGCCTGATTGGACGATGATGAAAAGACAAGCAACCTACACGGCGGGGAGCGCAAGTGGTGTGGTGCTCCGTGACTGGTCAATCAATCCAGATGCAATCTTCTGAGAAAGGGAGACATGGTGAACGAGGCATACAATGATAAGAGGAGTTGGGAATCGGCCATACGTCCAGGACATATTACATATTACTATTGTAAGCTATAACGAGCTCCACCGGCGCGGCGCGATCTGGTCATGCAGCACGGTATGCGGACCGGGAGATAGCCGGCTACTTCTCCTGATAAGACGACGCATTTTATTGAATACAAGTGGGAGACAATGCTGCTTGTGGCTGCGACTGTCCGCCTTGAGTAAAGGTTTGTGGTGGACTGCAGTCTGTCATGTAACAATGAGCACTGAGGCTTGCTATAGAGCAACATTCGTATTGGCTCAAGGTGAGCACCGAGTTTCTTACCCCTGTTTGACGTCGTAATCTCGCAGCGTGTGGGCGCCAAATGGTGACCACTGACTGTCTGGACTCGATGGAGCATGCAAAAGTGGATGTGAAGTCGAACGCTGGAGGTTTGAGACTCGAGACTAATATTCCATGTCCAGGACTGGCCATATCAACAGATGAATAATATTGTGTACTCTTGACAAGGAGTCGCCCATGACAATACGAAACAAAGAAATCACCATGTCATTGCTGTGAGACTATGCTTGGAGACTAGCCAGTAGCATCTTGGTGGCTACGGACGGGATTCCTGAGGAGGCAATAACCAGCATACGGCACAATACCAGATCATGTCAACAAACGGACAAGATCAGGCCAGACTCTGCTTGGCATCGCGAAGCACCCATGTTGTCCGAAAGTTCCCGAGCCTAGCATGCTTTAGGTAGGTGGAAGATTGAAAAGTGTTTGACTTGGCAGATACAGAGCAGGTGATCTCAAATTTCAATGCAGAATATCATCAACAGGCCGGAACAGAGCAGCGAAGGCATTGCCTGCCCAATAACAACACCCATGCTTACATCAAAAGGGGTGCGGCAACACACATACACACCAGACTGGGAACTATGCAACTATGCTTGTTGCGGAGGACAAAGTCCAATCGGGCTTTGCACCCCAATTCAAGCACATCTGCACGTATCCGCCTCCATCACGGTGGACACAAGGCAGCGATCAACAATCCATATGTGGCAGGAGAAGCATGCCCTGCTGCTAGTTGCGGATTCTGAGCCCCTGTCGTTGGCCCTCTCGACTCTCGAGCCGCCAACGGCCCGTTTCCGTCCATCCAGCTCATCGTTTTTCCTCCGAAGAGAAGCAAGATAGAAAGAATGCTTGCCTGCTTGACTCTGTCGAACTGAACCTGGTCATCCGCTATCCCGGGACCCCCCACATGTCATCTTGGGCACGAGAAAGATGCCTTTTGATTCATCTTTCATCTGCCGAAACCGTTGACCAAGAGATCTCCGTCCACTCACAGCACCCTCGACACGGATAGAACCGTGACAGATAAATAGCTTGTTGTTTCCCACCAGCCAGTACTCGTGAAAGAAATCTGGATCCAAGCAGCTTTACCAGCAGTTCTTTTCCTTGCTATACACCACATAGCCACTCATCGCTCTTGTCATTTGCAAATTGCCTGATCCCGATATCGCTATCGCACGCCATCATCCCGCAATTATCCTCTCCTCTTCCTCCCCCTTCTTTGTGGCATTCGAGCCTTTTCCAATCGCAAAGATGAAGGCCTCAACCCTTCTCACGCTCCTTCCTCTCGCCATGGCTGCCCCCGGCAAGCGTGCCTCTCTGGCACCTGTCGTCGTTCCCCATGGCGTACGGCTCGTCGAGGGAAAGTACATCATCAAGATGAAGGATGGTATCAGTACTCAGTCCGTCAACTCGGCCATCTCTTCCATCCATGCCCGGGCCGACTACACCTACAGCCATTCCTTTCGAGGCTTCGCTGCTTCGCTGTCTCCAAGCGACCTTGAAAGGCTCAGACAAGACCCCAACGTGAGTTGATCTATCTCATCAGGAGACGTTCCGTTCTTATTACATCGATATCCATTGAACTGACCGAACGGACTTTCAATAGGTCGACTTCATCGAACAAGATGCCGCTGTCACCATCTCTGCCACTCAGAGCGGTGCCGCATGGGGTCTTGCCCGAATTTCGAACCAGAAGCCGGGAAGCTCCATTTACACATACGACAGGAGCGCTGGAGCCGGCACATGTGCTTTCGTCATTGACACTGGCGTAGAAGCCAGCCACCCGGTACGCAAAGATGAAACTAGAGACTAGGCTTCTCTTCGAGGAGCGAGCCATGGATTCGAGAGCCATCGCTAACCCGGCTACATGAATAGCAATTCGATGGCCGCGCCACGTTCCTCAAAAATTTTGCTGGCGACGACGACGACACCGACGGCCACGGCCACGGAACCCATGTCTGTGGAACAGTTGGCTCCAGCACATATGGTGTTGCTAAAAAGACAAAGATCTTTGGTGTCAAGGTTCTCGACGCTACCGGCTCTGGTAACAAGTAAGGCCATTCTGCGACATGATCTGCTGCCCGCCGAAATGACAATGCGCTGAGTATTTTCTAATGATTTCTTTGTCTGCTAGCTCTGCTGTCATCGCCGGCATGGACTACGTCGCTAGGGAGGCCAGAAATCATCCATGCCCCAAAGGTGTAGTTGTCAATATGTCCCTCGGAGGAATGAAATCGTCAGCCGTCAACCTAGCCGCCGCTGGCATTACCAGGGCTGGTATCTTCCTGGCTGTAGCTGCGGGAAATGATGGCGAGGACGCATCCTACTACTCTCCAGCCTCTGAACGATCTGCTTGCACCGTCGGTGCTACCGCAAGGGACGATTCTCTTGCCACGTACTCCAATGTCGGTCCCGTGGTGGACATCCTCGCTCCTGGGACAGACATCATCTCAACCTGGATCGGCGGCACGACGAAAACTCTTTCTGGCACCTCTATGGCCACGCCCCATGTTGCCGGCATAGCTGCCTACTTTCTTGGAAAGGGCCAGCGGGTGAACGGACTGTGTGATTACATTGTTCGAACCGGCCAAAAGAACAAGATCCATGGCGTTCCCTCAGACACCGTTAACGTCATCATCAACAATGGCGCGGGCTTCAAAAAGATGGAGGCCGTTTAAAGTAGCGATTCAAAGGCACTGCCGGTTTATAGAAGTTCAGCATATTAGCCTTGACTGTTTGCATTCTATATACATATATAATTACCTCCATTCTTTTTCTCTTCTTCTTCTCTGTTTGCCACGATGCTCGGCTTGACGATAGTGTACCAGGCCCCGTGTAACAAGTGGGGTAAGCTACATTTATTCAAGACAGAAACGTGGCAAGTAGAGTATCACACATCTAGAACCCTCACTGAAAGGAAAATAAAGAGAACGTTAGTATTTCATCAAGGCAACAAGGCAAGGGCACCAGTTGTTGCACTGAAGCCGCTACTTAACGCAAAATCGAAAGTCTCTGTATACTCAATCGACCTTTGTCACCCGCGTTCATCAAAATCCTTTGGAACAACGCTTCCCGTTCCTAATACCTGCCGGATCAAAAGTGCATACCACCTCCCTCCCCATTCACAAAGCAAATCTGTAAAGTCTAGAGATACTATTCCAGGGCGTCGGGAGCCAGACTGTACGCCCATCCTTTAGCTTTGAGACCTCTCCAGTGTGAATTGCTTCCGTGAGCCGCAACACAGCAATTGCCCATAAATGCTGGCTGTGGTGCTGTGCATGTCTGATGTCTATCCTTCACGGCCGAAATCAGCCAGGGCTTTTGTTATTTCCTCGACAGGATCCTTGGGACTGAGGCCAGGTCCGTCACAAGTCGTGCAGAGGGGTTTCTTTCCATTGTCCACCCGGGTACGGTAAGCATCAACGTTGATGGGTCTCGTGGCCGTCTGATTGTTTTCTGGAGTGAGGCCAGGTCCTTCACAGGACTGTGCGCTGGATTTCGCTGCGCCACCAGGTTTCAACCATCCGGATGGGCCCGCCTGGGCAGACCCTGACTTGGGCTGATTGGACCCGGCCAACCCGCTATAAATAATCTATGAGCGTTTGGCTGCGTGATAAGGGCAGGAGCCAAATACTTGCCTGGTGCTACCCGCTTGAGAGGATTTTTCCATCGTTCTCAAAAGCGGAGGAGTTGATAATGCTTTAGCAGAGAGGTGACGCAAGCTCAGCCAAAAGAATATTTGAGTGGTTGTTTATTTATCGTCAGTGCTGAATGTAAAGGATGCGATATGTGAGTGGAATTTTATCGAGCTCGATTATTGTCTTCACCGTAGCCCTTTGCGATTTATATATACAAAAAAAAAAAAAACGAAGATGAACAAGGGCGCAGGCAAGAGAAGAACGCAAGTGAACACTCTCGGCTCCTTTGTAACAAGGAATCAGTCATGTTTGCTGTCCCACCGAATGCCATTTAGTGGCTGCACTGCTACTTCCACCCACAAAGAGGCGTACCAACAAAGAACGGTTTGTTCACTGTGCCCTAGTGAACAAGCCGTGGCAGCAAATCATGTCATATGAGGCATCGCGTCTCCTATCTGTACTATGAACTTGAAAAATATCCGGTGGCCGATTCTAGCGCGGATGCAAAGGGAGGTGAGGGTTCAAGGAGAACGAGACGTGTGCCAAAAGTGTGTTCTTCCAAGGACAACACAATAATCTTGAACGCGTGTTCAACAATTATTCAATCCCATCACTACCATTCGCCTCTGTTGTTTTAAAAATACTTGTCGACATGAGGCCACTGACCTCGCGGGTCTCTTCGAGCAGGAGCATCCAGCGTCCCGTGTTGTAACAACATATTTGTCATATGCCATGAAAGCGAACAGGTATAACAACTGACAGTCAGTATTAGATCAGAAACAGAGCGTATCTTTTGCAAAAGACTTGGCATGATAGCCAGAAGCTACCCCGTGACGAACAATCTCGAGTCCTGTATCCCAATGCGGCATTGTCAGGTCAGACAATAGATGACGCGCAGATGCCCTTGGGGTGTGATCCACGAATCGAGACAAACTTTGTGCTTAAAAAATTGTGCAAAAAGTGGACACACTTACTATTTTTAGTGCTTAAATTTTACTAAAAGTTATAAATTTATATTATAACCCTAATAAACACTGTTTATAAGGATTTTAATATACTATATTAGTAAGGGCTATATAAATACCTATAATAGGTAAACTATACACTAAAAATACAAATTTTTGTGATAGATTCGAGCTAGATGCTTGGATCCTTAGCGGAGCAGGAGAGGACCATATAAGGCGACCTACTACACCTATAGGGTAAGCCCTATAAATGATTATTATATATAGAATAGATATATAATAGAGGGAGATAGTAGTCTTTCCTTCCTCCTTATAGGTAACAATAACTTTATTAACACTAAATTATAGTAGCTATTGTGACGGGGGGAAAAAGAACAACACCCCCTAACTAGCTTAAGGGCCGTTAGCAGCTGTTGGCGGCTGCAAGCTAGTGCAGTTATGAGGTTGTTAGCTAGCTGGCAGTTGTTAGAAGGAAGAAAAAGGAAGAAAAGAAGAAGAAAAAGAAGAAAAAGAAATCTAGGTCATCGGATTACGGTCTAGCAGGGAAAATAATTATTAATAATAATATCTGCGACCCACAACCTAGCTTACAGCTGCTAATAGCTATAAGCTAGTGTGTTGCGGGAGAAGGAACATAGTCCGCAGTTATTTAGAAGAAGGCATTATAGCGGCTAAAGGAGTGAAACCTTAGTATAATGTAATTAAACTATTTAATTATATAATATAAATAAGTCCTAAGTCCTTAAATAGTTAAAAGCTATTTATTTCTTATTTTTTTAAAGTATAGGTATAAAAGCACTTATTACTATAATACTATTAATTATTATAATTTTAATTATTACTATAGTATAATTATTTATATTTTATTTTATAATTATTATTATTTTACTCTTTAATAACTTAAACTATTTAATTAAATTAAAAGCTATTTAATTATCTCTCTTTTATATAGCTTTAATAACCTTAAAGCTAAATCTATATGTACAAGAAATATAGAATATAATAGGGATAGCTTTAGTTATATGTATGCCCCTCACTTTTAGGTGTGTAGTATATGTTCTTTTTTCCCCGTTACAATACTTAGTAGGAAGCTAAGGAAGTATTACCTAGGGTTAGGGTTAGGGTTAGGGTTAGGGTTAGGGTTAGGGTTAGGGTTAGGGTTAGGGTTAGGGTTAGGGTTAGGGTTAGGGTTAGGGTTAGGGTTAGGGTTAGGGTTAGGGTTAG
>AFRA01000974.1:0-14849 GCA_000223055.1 Claviceps fusiformis PRL 1980
AATAATAAGAGTAAAGCTTACTTTAAAAAAAATATAACTAAATACTATTTATTAGTTAGATTTTATAAAGCCTTTAAAGAATTATTATAAAGCTATAAATTACTTAATATAGAAGTAATAAATTAAAGTAATAAAAGAAGAGATTATAAAGCTTAAGAAAAGAGGTATACAAAAGTAAATTAAGTAATTATAAGTATAATTAAGGCTAATACTATTAAAGTAGGTTTTTATATATAAATTTAATAAGAAAGGAACTTTAAAGAGATATAAAGCTTAGATTTAAATAAAAGGAGACTTATAAAAAAAGGCTATAATTAAATAAATCTATATTATAATACTTATTATATATAGTTTTAGAATATTTATAGCTTTAGTTATTAGGTTTAATCTTAAAATAAAGCAATTTAATATAAAAATATATTCTTATATATAAGGTAAAGTATAAATTTAATACTAGTAATATATAAGCTATTAAAAAGTTTTAAGATAGTAAATAAATCTATAGAATTACTTAAAGTATTATATAAATTATAAAACTTATTATAATTATAGTTTAAAGAGCTAAGTATAAAGCTTAAAAACTAAGGCTTAAAGTATATTTAGAGGAGCCTTATTTATTTTATATAAAAAAATATAATATATTTATAATATTTTTTATAAATAATATTATTATAGCTTTTTATAAAGAATAATTAACTAAGGTAGAAAAGGTAATCTAAGGACTTAAAAGTATATATAAGCTAAAGAATAAAGGTAATGTATTTCTTCTTAAGTATTTAAATACTTTATAAGAGAGAAAAATAAAGGATTTACTTAAGCTATAAAGTATATATTAATAAAATTAAAAAGAAATTTAGCTAAGTAAGTAAGGAATCTTTCTTTATTATTTTAATTCTAGCTATAAAATACTAAAAGTATAAGGGAAAAGCTAATAAATAAACTATAAAAGTATATTAAAAAAATAGGGTTAATTCTTTATATAGTAATTATAATAAGGCTTAATATTATATATACTATAGTAAAATTATTATAATTCTTTATAAACCTAGGACTAAAGTATATTAAAGTAGTAAACTAAGCAATTAGATATTTAATTCTTATAAAATACCTTACTTTAGGGTTTAAGGGTATAGAAGAAATATAAGTAATATAGATAGTAAGTAACGCTTTCTTTACTAATAATATAAGTATATAATACTTATTATAAGGATATTTTATTATACTTTTTAAAGAACTTATAATTTAAAAAGTAATATATTAATTAATAGTTATAACCTTAATAATAAAGATAAAACTACTTTTTTTATTATAAATAGTATATAAAATAGTTAGTTTATAGTACCTTTTTAAAGATATTTAATTTAATATATATAAGGATTAGGTAATTTACTATAATAATTAATAAATAATTTACCTTATTTTTAATAAAAGTAAAAAACTTATAACTTATCTATATTATATAGATATATATAATATATAGTTAAAGTAAAAATATAAGTAAAGGAGCTTTAAGGTTAAATATTTTTTTATAATAGAGATACTTATAAATAAATTTATTAAAGCACTTAATTAGTAGTAATTTAAATACTTTAAAGAAATACTTAGCCTAATGAATATATATATAGTTTTTAGTTAAGAAAAAAGCTAAAAAGTACTAAGTTTAAAAATATAAATACTATATTTAAATAACTTAAAAAATATACTATATATATAAAGTTATAGCTATAGTATAGATATATAAAAAGGGGGGGGTATTAAGTATATTACCTTAAAAAATATATAAAAGCCTTTTTTTAAGCTAGTAAAAAAGCTATTATGGTAAATAAGATTTACTTAAGGTAAGTAATAATATAAAAAGTAAAGTAAAAAGGAAAATAAAAGTAAAAGAAAGTATTAAGTATAATATAAGGTATATATTAGCTTTAAAGAAATAAAACTTTAATAGTGCTTTTATATATATTTTTTAATAACTTTTTTTACACTAGTTATTACTATAGCTACCTTAGCTTTCCTTTCTACTACTAGTAAGCCTTTAGTAGTATTATTAGCCTTAGTATAAGGTAAACCCTTATATATAAAGTTTAGTTTTATAAAGAGTCTTAACTATAATTTTAATATTTAATAATATTAATTATATAGCTAAGGAAAAAAGAAAAGTATTAATATTTATAGTAAAATAATAATATATAGTAAAGAAAAGCTTACTTTTTAGTTATAACTCTATATTATTAGTATTTACTTAGTAATAGAAACTATAATAATATATAAGGTATTATAATAATAATTATATAACTTATATAAAAAGTATTTTAAAAACTTTTTAAACTTAGTTTTATAGTATTTTTATTATTACCTTTATTTATAATAATAGCCTTTATATACCTTAAGTAAGGTATAAGGCATTAAG
The DNA here is from genome assembly GCA_000223055.1 of Claviceps fusiformis PRL 1980. Classification (NCBI taxonomy): domain Eukaryota; kingdom Fungi; phylum Ascomycota; class Sordariomycetes; order Hypocreales; family Clavicipitaceae; genus Claviceps; species Claviceps fusiformis. Next base: position 2,408 of record AFRA01000974.1, read on the forward strand.
TACTATAAAATATAAGTAATATTAGCTTTATAAAGTTAATAAAGTTATTAATATAAAAAGTAAAGTATTTTAAAGACTTATTATTTACTTTTCTTTTATAATAAAGAAGTCTTTAAAGTATAGCTTTTATAGCTTTTATATACTTAAAAAGGAAAAGCCTTTTAGCTACCTTTAAAGTGCTATAAACTTAAAAAAGGTAATAAAGGAGATAGAAAAAGTAGTAAAAAAAGTAAAGAGAGTATAAAAGAAATATTAGTATTATAATCCTTAAAAGTAAAAATTTTTTAAAAATAACCTTTAAAGAGAGTGCTTACTAAGCATTCTTTTAAAGGACCCTTCCTAACCTTAAAAAAGGTATAATAATAGTAGTAATAGTAATAATTAAAGTAATTAATTATAATAAAAAAGTACTTATAAAGAAAAAAGAAAAAAAGGAATTTATAGTTAATAAGGGAAATTATAATATTTATAGTTTTTATATAACCTTATCTTATTACCTTACTTTATTATCTTACTTTAATTTATATTTATAAGCACTATTATATATACTACTTTATATAATTAAAGTAGCCTTTTTTAATTAGTTATGCTTTAATTAGGGGGTGTATTACTTAGAATGTATAGGTAGAGCCTAGATAATGTATAGATTATAGTAAGCCTGCGCTATGCGAGGGCTGCGGCTATGCATACTATTTATTACTTATTTTCTTTTGTATGTAAATTACTAGAGACTTAGAATAGGAGATAGAAAAAACCAATTTTCTAGCGCACTCCGCGCGTCACTGGGACTCGGAAGTGGGGAGCCCGGACGGCGCTTCGTGCCGATTCTGGTTCGTCTGCTTCCTATTGCCCTGCAGGTATGCATGCAAATGATTGGTGATAAGCGCTGCGTGTGGTTCAGGGGCACGATAAGGGTGTCAGAACTTGGAACTTGGAAGTCAAAGGAGACGTGGTAGTAGATAAACGCGCGGCAGAACGCGCGGCAGCAACGTGTATTCATCCATGCATTCTTCAATGGTAAAAATGCCTATTGTTTTTTTTATGCAACACATAGGTCTACGATACGGTGGGAAAAGGCTCTTTATTCACGATCTTGATTAGGGAAGCGGAGCGTTGCGTCCATTTGGTAAATCAGCTAGTAAAGTAAGCAATAAAAAGAAGAAGAAAAACACAGCTTATCAAGACGAAGAAAAAGAGAAGCTTATAGCTAAGACGCTGATAAAAAGAGGGACAAGACAGCTAGTACAGAAAGTAAAGAATAGAATATATGAATAGAAGGGGATGTGTTTACGGCTTAAGGAGTCTGACGCTTTGCCTGTCTCTACGGTGCTGATGAATTCGGGCAGCCAAAAGGATCTTGTACATAGGGGGGTGAAACCAGCTGCCAAAGATGACGATAAATTCGGGGGGCATAGCGCCGCAGCAACGAGTTTTCAGCCGTGCATTCTGCGGTGTAAAGATGCCTGTTTCTCCCGCCCCTCTCTCTGTATATATATATATATACTACCTATATACCTAGAATGGTACGAGAAAAGGGTGATGTACGAGAAAAGGTGACGTACGAGAAAAGTTGATGTACAAGAAAAGTAGACATTCTTTGACTCTACTCGGCACTCGTCATGCTCTAGAGTCTAATCTGCACCGTGCAGACGCCATTCACTTCGCCGGAAATGGCCGCACGTCGTCATTTGGAGGCCATGCCCCCCCCCCCCCCCCGGGCCCCGACTCAGCGACGTCCAGTCTGGGCACGATAACGGAAAGGATTGGCCTGCACGGGCAGATTAATGCGTGACGGGACTTTTTCGCGCACCGCCAGCGGCAGCGGGAATGGAGATTTGTGGAAAAAAGCCGGGACGTCGACGGGGGATTTTGTTGTTGTAGTGGGTAATTTTGTTTGAGGTTAGGTTCTGTCTTGGGTCGTCATGTGAACAGCAATCACTTGGCGCCCAATGATGTGGAATGGGGTCAAGGACGTGGTTGGTAAACTGAATCAATTGACAAAAAAGAATGCGCGAATTCCTTCTTCTTCTTCTTCTTCTTCTTCTTTCTTTCTTTCTTTTTAAAGAGAAAAAAAAATCCGAATACAGTGAACTTGGGGCCTCTGCACGGTAGATGAGAACATGACTATATGAAAAGCACATGTCACGGTGCAAGACACACGAAATGTTCCGAGACCATGTATGTGTGTAAACTGTTCATAAATAATAATAATATTATCTAGTTCTGCTCCGCCAACTTGCCCGCAAGCTGCGCGTTTCAAGGGAAAAAATGATGGTACAATAACATGATACAAAATGATAGCGAAAAAAAAAAATGCAATCAAGCTGCAATTCCCGGCAAGCTGCTTGTGATCTGGATAGCGCCAACCCCCTTGCTCATATCGTCAATTGCTTCAATCGAGCCATCGGATAATCTCGCACCAGCGCCAGGGAGCTTCTCTGTCGCGGACTCGGGGTACCATACTGCCCCAACGCCGGGCTGAATGCTGCCTTGTCGGTCATAGAGTGATCGAGCTCGGATATACTTATCCAGCTGCCAGTAGTTTTCCCTCAGACGACCGGCCACGACTTCTCGGTTGGCCTTGGCCTCCTTGCCTGAGGCACTTTCCGGATCCGCGACCCATTGGGCCGTCGAACGCTCGAATTCATTGGCAAGTTCCTGTCTGGTCCTTTGCAGTGCCTCTCGGGCGGCTGTGTCTTTCATGGCGTCGTTTTCTCCGGGGACTGGCTCTTCGTACTTGTATTCAAAGTCCTCATCACCACCGAGCTCTTTGATAATCTGGGAGGGATGGATAAACTCCTCAAGTCCCTCACGACCGTAGGTCAAGTGAACTTTGGCGGCAACGACGGGATCAAGCCAGGCCGAGATGATTTTCCAGCAAGCTATAGAAGAACAGTCAGTAGTTGAATCAGAAGATGAACGAGATGAAGGGCTTGTACTAATGATGAACAGGGTTAAAGGGAAGAGAGAGAGAGAGAGAGAGAATTCTTACGTTTGAATACCCATGGGGAATTGTGAATAAGTATAGCACCCAGCGACTCGGGATAGTTTGCTTCAAAACACTTGATAATGAACTTGACAGGAGTGTAATCCATGTTCGCAAGAGTAAAGTTGGACAAGTCGAAAACCAATGTCGCAGTCTCGACGCCAGGCGCGAGGGTCAGACGAGAGGTCTCGATAATATAAGTTGTATACCGCTCGACACTTTCCGGAGATTGATCGGCAGCTCGATGAAGCCTCACGCGGACGTAGCTGATGGGCCGGTTCTCTCTGTCAGTGCCGTGGATAAAACTCTTGCCGTCACGAATCTGTTTCATGAAGTCTCGGGCCATGGTCTTGCTCTTGTCATCGCCATCCTGCTCATCCTGCACGAGGAACTCTTCGCCGTGGGCCATGATTTCGGTTTCGACATTGCTAATATTTTGCCTCCAATTCATGGAAGTAAACATCATGACCAATGCGCGTTGGACGTCCCATTTGCGAGCCCTCAGGAATCGCAGAGCAAGGGCATCGGGATGCTCATGCTTTAGCGTTGCCAGGACCATGGCGCGGAGAGATTCGGGAGTCTGTGCGGCAATGGCTTGTTCAAACTCCTTGACCAAACCAAACTTATCCGTCTCGCCGGCATCAATGAGCTTGAGAGCTGCTTCGGGAAGAATAGAGGTGGTCTTGGGCGCCTCGGCCTCCTTTCTGCCGCCGAACCATCGAGACTTTTTCGAGGTTTCGGCCTTGGGAGCGGCAGCTGGGGCCTCAATTTTGGTGCGGTCCCAATCCTTGAGAATGTCGTATAGGTTGAATATGGTCTGCCACAACTCACGGAGCTTTGCTTCTTGTTCGGCGGACAGATTGCCAACGTGGCCGGAGGGGGCGGAAGAGCTCATTTTGACTGCTGGCTTGGTTGTCTAACTGGCTGGCAGTGGTTGATGGTGAGTATTCGGGCAAAACAGATGCAATAGTGATAAAGGCTGCTTACGGAATAAAAAGAGTTTTCTTTTAAAAAAAAATTAAAAAAAAAACGAGGGAAAAAAAGAACGAAGATAAAAAGAAGAAGAGCGCAGCTCTATGATGACCAAAGCGAGAGAGGAAGCGTCACGGATCAACCGCGAGTAGGAGAGGAGATAGGAGACGAATGTGAATGCAAACGAGATGCAAGATGCAGGATGGAGGTTGGAATGGTTTGTTTCGAGAATGCAGAACAGTGTAGGGGCTTTCCAATGATTTTATAACAAGTTGGTTTCAAGACAAAGAGGCATGGGAAAGGGTAGCTAGAGGAGGCTAGTACCGAGGCGCGTCGACAACCAGCCGTGCACTGCAGGCTGCTAGATGTGTGAAGAAATGCGATTGGTCCAGAACGCAGAGAACCCTTCTCCATTGGCGGTTCAGTCTTGAGCAGGCGGCAGGGGACGGGCAGGCCGTAGAATCGTCATCGTGAAACACGAATGCTGGAGGCACGGATCAGAACGAAGAAGAAGGGGAAAAAAAAAAAAAAAAAAAAAAGAACTCGATGCCCGCCCACAGGCGCCCCGACCGGCGGCTTGTCCTAGGGAGACCCAGAATCCGTTTCAAGGCCACGCTGCTAACCGCCGATAGTGCGAGCCGATCTTTTGGTGCAGTTTGACCCGTTTGAGGCCGCTCCGGGTCCGGCAAGCCCGATGTGTGTCGAATGGTGAGCATCTTTGCCCCGAGTCCGTGCTGTGTCTGTCCGTTTCTTTCTGTGTCTCTGTCTGTGCACTGCCAACTTCCCAAAAAGCCCTTTCCCATGGATGCCATGGACGCCATGTGATCTCACGGCGCCTGTTTTCTCATTGGTCATTGGTCAATGGAAAAAGCCTCGGCGGGCTTGGATCTGAGTGGCCTGATTAGCGTACCCACCCCCGCATAATCATGTTTCCTTTTCCCGTACCTTCCTTCTTTGCCTTCTTTGCCTTGTTTGTCGCTTCATGTTGGGTTTCTCCTGTATTCCGTCTTCCGTCTTTGTGTTCAAATCAGCCATCTTTCACGAAATATCGTCTTGGCGCTGCCGTTGTCTGCATCTTATCCTCCTGTGTGCAGCATCTACGGCATCCGGAACGATGTCGATTCGGTCGGCATGTTCTTGAGAACTTTGGGATGCCTATTCGCCTGAAACTTGGCGACGCCTTGACCCTCCGCGCGAGCAAAACATTTCCTCATGGCCATGGAAACACTTTCTTCAACTAGTCTCTTCCAAACTCTCGTCTCCATGCTCGACCGAACCTTGCCGCCACCGTTATGTCTCCACAAGCACCGCCGGCCATTCACGAACGGATGTCCAGCTAGAGACATGTATCCACAGTTTCAGCGCGCTTGGCTTGCAAAATCATCCATGGCCGAGCGCGTCGACACATGCGGTACGTCTTAAGCGGACGCATTTACCTGGCTTGACGACATGTAGAGTGGAAATATATATGGCAATTCCTTTGTATCAGGGGATGATTATGTCTCAGGAAGCTGCCGGCCGGGGTCTGTGGTTGACCATCAAGCAGAAGCTGTTGATTTATCCACACGTCTCGTGTCAGGCTCCTCGGCGGACGCAAGATGCTAGGAGAGGGAAACTCGAGCAGTGAAATCACTGAAATGGCAGCTCTTTTTTCTGCGTTTATCTTGTCAGCCGAAGCCAGCCACTTCCCCCACCAGGGCCACCCTGCCGTTCGGGCACCTCCGTTTCAATGAACCTTCTCGGCCGTCTATCTTCGTCGTCTCTAGGGGTCTAAACTGCACGGCTCGCAGGCCAGACCAAAAACAAATGAATCGAGAAGAGACATTACACAAGACAATCTGTCACACCTTTTGATGGGGCTACAGATTGACAGACTGAAAGATCAATTGCTCCATCGCAAGCAACGACGTGCCTGTCTCGTGTGTCATATTGTTCCTGCGCCCCAAAACCGATGCTCCGAGCATACAACAACCTTGCTTCCTGCAGCGCGGGTTGGCGGGAATGATTTCGAGTCGCTCGCTGGTAATGCGGACCCGTGTCGTGTTCAATGGACAGAATACGGAAAGTTCGAGCCGCGTTTTCCGCGCAAACTCCCTCCCTGCTCATGACTTGGACGACGAGACGAGAAAATGCGGCCGACAAGTTTGTGCGTCATGATTACCGTTGACTTGTGTTTTGTTCCATGTGTTTTTTTTTTTTTGACTCAAGGCCGACAGCTGCCGTCATTGTTCGGGCACTACTCGTTTGTCGACTCGCAGCGCACCACAGTGGCATCGGCGTCGTACGGCTTTGAAGTTGGTAGATCTTCAGGAGGCGGCACCTCGTCGCGCCGTTCGTCATCGCCCAACGTCGGATGCCCATATAATTGTGACATGAACGTGTACCGTTGGCCCATAATGCCCTAAAAAATCACGATTGGTATCAGCGACATCATCGGGCGGTGATGCATTGCATCGGGACATTGATGGTTGAGACATTGATGGTTGATGTAAAGGAGCTGCCCGCCCACTAGCAAGCTGACTTTGTGATGACCGACAGGTTGTTTGGGCGAGACTTGGCAGCGTAGTTGTGAGATGACAATACCATGGATTCAATTTTGCCTAATGTAGACATGGCGGCCTTAAACATGTACATGTTTGTCTCCCCCTCCCTTAATTGGCGTTGCCCAAGGGATATTCTCTCACCAAGCCCAGCAATTCATGGTCATGCAGAACAGCCAACCCTATAGCGCAGCGCAGGGACTTGTGTTTTTCACATCGAAAGATGCACATTTGGGAACGCAGGGCTGTTGATTTACTAACGTGAAGATGCCTGTATAATGCATTCGAGTTTTGTTGGCAAACAGGCAAACCAGCGGCACGTATTGGAGAGGGAAACAAAAAAAGGAAAAAAAAAAAAAAAAACAAATAGCGTAGTTGAGCGGAATCAGAAAATTCAACGGAGGAATGGCGGTCATAGCACCCGATAGACATCCGCACAATCGATCGATCGATTGCCTTAGCCCTCTCAACCTTTCCATCAACATCCTCCGGGTCCAAGGGCCCTCGGATCCAATTCTAGAACATGTGGCAGCTTGATGGCCTGTATGCATGAATGAGGGGTAACTCTTCCAATGGGGGTTGCGTTTACTGCCGTAATAATTATCTTCCTTTCCATATACTCGTAGACCTACTTAGTGTTCCACTAAGTAGACCACAAAAATCGGGGACAACCACATTATTCCGGGACACCCAACCACCCCGCTACCTAGCTTTTTCTTAGTATTTTATAGTAAAATTTGCTATTTTAACCTATAATAAAGCATCCTTTTTATTCTATTACTATAATATAATAATAATAATATAAATTCCCTTTTAGTATACTAGCTATTACTAAAGAAGTCCTTTAATTATAAGGATTTTTATTACTTTTACTTAATAATTTAAAAAAGTTATAAATAAAAGCACTATAAACTCTCATAAGGTTATTAATTTAATTAAATAGAAATAAATCTATTCTTTCTTTTTATTAAATCTTTATATAAGCTATTATAAAATATTACAATATTTTTAAATTAACTATTTAGTAAATAGTTAATAAAATATTAAAAATAAGCTATAATTTCCTTAAAAAGCTATAAGCTAAGTTTTAAAAAGAGTATTTATTAAATATTATAAATAATAAAGATAAAGCTTTTATAGCTTATATTTAATAAATATAAAAAAAAGGCTTTTTAGCCTTTAAAAGTTATATTAAAAAAGCTACTAATATATTATAAAGCTATTATAACCTTTTTTTTAGCTTATTAATAAAATATAATATTTATAGTAAATTATATATTATTTAAAGCTTTAAATAATAATAATTAAAGTAATTAATAAATTTAAAAAAGCTTTTTAAGCTTTTAATTTATTATATATTTAAGAGTTTTTTAATTATTTTATAAAAATTATTTCAAACTATAGAATTAACTTATTAAAGTATTTAAATAAAAATAAATATAGAATTTAGCTTAATTATATTTATAAATAAACCTAAGTTATTATTATAGTTATATTTTTTAAAAAAGTATACTTTAAAGTATTAAATTCTTTAAATTATAAATTATTAATATTAATTATCTTTATAAATACTACTAATAATATAATTTTTTTATAGCTAATTTTTTAATATTACTTAATAAAATTATAGTTTAAGATTAATATTATTAATAATGTATAATTTATATAATTACTTTTTAGCTTTAGTAATTAAAGTATTATATTTAATAACTTTAATAAATAGTTTTAAAAGTATTTTATATAAGTATAATACTTTAAAAAAACCTTTACTTAATAATTTAATTATAGTAAGTAATTTTATAAAAAAATAAAACTTTAGATTATTAATTTAAAACCCTTTTAGTATTCCTTTAATTAAAAAATTTATAGGCTTTTTATTATTAATAGCTTTATAAAGTATAGTAATATTAACTTTATTAAATATTATATTAAATTTAATATTATTATTATTATCTTTTTACCTTACTTAATATATTTTTTAAAACCTTTTAATATAAAGGTCTTTTAATTACTTAAAGCTATATATTAATAAGTAATTTAATAATTCCTTTAAAAAAAGCACTTATTTTATATAAGCAAATGATATTTTAAGGCCTTTAATTATATATTTATTAAGGGCTTTTTATATTATAATATTATATTAGAATTTAAGAAAAGTAATATATACTTAGTAAATTTAATACTTATAATAAATAAGCTACTTTAAAAGTAATAAAAATTAGGCTTTAATATTAATTTTATATATTTAAGCCTTTTTTTTAATAAGAATTAATTCTATTATACCTTATAAGCTTTTTTAAATATATATAATTGTTATAGACTAGCCTAGATAGCGACTGCAATCTAGTGTCAATGAAGTTATTATTATCCATAGGGAGGAAGGAAAGGCTGCTATCCCCCTCTAATATAGATCTAGTTTATATATAATATATACTTATAGGGTTTACCCTCTAGGTAAGGTAGATTACCTTATATACTCCTTATATACTCCTTTCCTGCTTTACTAAGAATCTAAGCCTTTAGCTTAAATCTATTATATAGCTCCCTACTTTACTATTCCCTAGCTATTAAATAGTTAATAAATAGTTAGATTATAATAACACTATTAGTATACAAATAATATACTTTATTAAGTAAAACTATATATTTTAGCTAGTTCTAATCTAATGCCTAGCATTAATATAATAAAACCTAAAATAAAAACCTAAATAAAAATCCTAAATTAGCTAGCTAATTATATTTGAAATATTAACTATAAATCTTTTAGTTAGCTCCTTTAAGCTTATAAATATAGTTCTATTATTATCTTTATTATTAATATTTTATATGTATTAAGCCTTTTATTTATATATTAATTAATACTTACTTATTCTTTATTATTATTTAATATCTTTCTATATACCTTTTATGATATTAATAAATAATTTATTATTATTATTTATTAAATTTAAATAGTAAGCTTCTTTATCTTTATTATTTTACTTATTTTAAAAACTAAGGTTATAAAATTATATTTATTATTACTAATACTTCTTTTCCTTTTTCCTTATCTTTAAATAATTATTATATTTTAAGCTATTATAAAATAAAAAGTAATTTAAAGAATAAGTTATATACCTTTATAAATTTCTTTTAGCTAAATATTTAATGCTTATTTTATATTCTTTATGTAATAAATAATAGCTTATTTTTATATATACTAAGCCTTAAATACTTTTATAAAAAGTATTAAAAAAGAAAATTAATTTATATAAGGAATATCATAATATTTACCTAAAGTTTTACTCTTTATTATTTTACCTATAAGATAATAATAATTATTTATTATGATAAAGCTATAAAAATACTTTATATTCTTACTCATAATACCTTTAATAATAAGGGGAAAAAGGTTATTTTAAATAAGCTATTTAAAGCTTTATATAATTATTTTATTACTACTTTATATACTATAAAGAAATATACTATATTTATTATTATTATTAGCTTCTTACCTATATTATATTCTTATTTACTAGCTTATTTTTAGTTTATTATTAATAAAATACCTTTATATTTCTTACTTATTCTTACTATAAATCCTATTATTATTTACTTATTAAAAACTAATATTAATTATACTAATACTTAGTTATTTAAAGTATAGTATTAAATTAAATAATTAATACTTATATATTAAGATTTATTTACTTAGCTTTAATTATATTAGCTCTTTTTAATAATTTACTTATCATTATATTTAAAAAAGTAAATATATATATTTATATTACTCTCATTTATTTTATTAAGTATAATACTCCTTTTTATTATTATTATACTTTCTTTTACTGTTAATATACTTTTTTTTACTAATATTATAATACTACTTACTATTTACTAGCTTTTAATATTTATAATATTTATATTTAAGCTATCATTAAATATCTTTAGTTTTATATTATAAAGGGTTAACTTATTTTTTATTAACTAAAAGTTACTTTTTTTACTTTTTTTTAGCTTATTTTTTATAGGTATATTAATTAAAGTTTATAAAAAAAAAAGGTTTAGCTAATAACCTTACTTAAGTAATAATAAAGTATAAAAATATTATTATTAAAGTAAAGCTTTTAGAAATAATGGAGGTGGGTGCTATAGAGCACAGCTTACTAAGGTAGTGGGCTTAGTGAGCGTGCACGTACAGATCCACTGCTCTGTAGAGCAGAGCACTGCAGCAAGCTATAGTCCACTATATCTCACGTAAAATGGAAGCTTTTGCGTTGCTTTTAGCATTATTTAATTTGCTGAAGAATTTGCAATAATAGTATCTAATAAATTATATCTAATATCTGACTTTATAGGTGTGCGCAGCTGGTAAGAGTGATTCTAACGGTCCGTACGGTCGGCGGCTGTGAGGGGGTTTTTCACTTCCTTCCCTTATATACCCACTAACCTTATTAGTGGATCCTAGTCGCTAGCTAGGCTTTATAAGCTACTTTCTATTTTCCGTAAAATTTATTTATATAGAAAAATAAAAAAATAGACTCACAGCCATACAAATTAGCTGCTAACGTGCTTGTAATTAGTTAACTTAGTAAAAATTAATATATAATACTAAAAAACTAATTTTTAAATATATATATAGAAAGAAAGCCTAGAATTTAGCAATAAAGAATCTAGTCCTAAGATTTTTTATAAATTCCTTCTTATTAAGAAAAATAGTAAAAAATATATATTATAGGGTAGCTACCTTCCCTAACTAAGTAGCTATTAGCTAGCTTAGTCACATCCTTTAATCCGTTCCTCTATATCTTTACTAGTTGCCTTATAAATCCAACCTAAAGACTAGGCCTACCTTATAGCTATCAGTCCAACTGCGTAGCTGTTAGAATGAGCAAAAAAGGTCGAAAAGTAAGGATTTATAGGGACCCTGCAGCTGCGAGCCCACACACGTGACCTTTGGTCGGAATTCCGTAGTTGTGCCGCCCGCGCGCGCGCACGCTTGCCGGCTTGCACTGGCTTACAAAGCCCCCTATAAAGTGCTTCTATTAGCGCTATAATTATAGCACTAATAGTGAGGAATCCCCTATAAATAACCCTGTTATTTTTAACAAAAGCTTATATAAAGCTTAGTAGTATTAAAGTTTATATTAAATAATATATTATATAATATTAATTAAGAATTATAATATACTTTTTTTAGTTTATTATTAAAATATATATTTTTTTATTATATTTTAAAATTTATTAATACTTTAATATTCTTTAAGCTTTTGAATAGCTTTTATATTAGTTATATATAGCTAACCTATTTAATTAATATATTATAATAGCTATTTTAATCTTTAGTATTCTTTATAATTAAGATAAACTTAATTTAATACTTATAAAGTATATTTATATTAATATTATAAAGCTAAATAAAGCTTAGTTAAAAATTAAATAAAACCTAAAAAAGAAATAAATTATTTATTATATATTTAATTAAATTAATATAAAAAATAAAGTAAATACTATTAAGAATATTTAGTTTAATGATAAAAGGTATAAAAGTATTAAGTATAATATATTTAGTTATAACTTAGTTTAATTTCTTACTTAAATAAAGAATTTAAATATTATAAAGGCTAAGCTAAACTTTATTATTAGCTTAGTATTATTTTATAAAGTAATATAACTAATTAAAGAATTTTTATTAATATTATTAAATAAAATTAATAATAGCTTAAATAAATATTATTTCTTACTTAATATATTTAAAAAACTAAACTACTTATTTCTTAAAGAATATTTAGCTTTATATAAAAGCTAGTATATATTATACTAAATTAATATTAAACCTATAAAAGGCTATATATATACTAAAGCTAGTAACTAATAAGTTATAGTTATTAAATATAAGCTAGTATATTACTAAATATATAAACTAGTTTATTTAAGTAAAAAAAACTATAATGTATAAAACTAT